>PVJO010009207.1:0-22833 GCA_004026905.1 Hystrix cristata
GAGAGGGGAAAGGGAAAATATGGAAAATGATAAATGATCCTGCTGTAAATAGGGAGGGAGGGAGCAGAGGGGAGGGGCGAGGGAGAGGGGGGAGAACCAAGATGCATCATGTATAGGTACAGAATAATTGTAATGAATGAGACCATTGTATGAAGAATGTACCAATACATGTTCTTGGTTTAAAATAAATAAAAAAAAATAAAGAGACTGAGTAACATCACTGACTAATTTATATTCCCAAAAGATCGGGTCACTTTTGGAACTTGACGTCTTAATTTTGATCCGTTAGTCTGTTACTCACAGGGACCATTGCTAACCAGGGATCGTTATTCAGGGTATGCTAGCGACAAGAGCCATCCGCTCTTTCACATTTTTATTTCACTTCAAGCAGCCAGTTGTAGGCTATCAGCCTTTCTGCGGCTGATCTATAACTTTTCCAACCTGTGGCGGATAGAGTATGCTGGTCATCTGAATGACGTGGCATTGATCATAATGTGTCTACTTTCAAGTTGCACAGAAAACCGTAATTAGCAGTTAAGGGATAAGAGTGGTTGTACTTTGATTAGAGCAGAACTGAAAGGTGGCTTGCAGGCAGCACCTGTGAGGGGCAAGTGCAGTCTCTGGACAACTTCCCCATGGGAGCCCCTCCCCTCTCGAGAGTCCAATCATCTCAGTACTGTCTGGAATGAAATACTTTGCAGTCATGTTGATTGCTGCCTCTTCTTCAACTGTAGTTTTGACTTTTTAATTTCTCGAGAATTTCGCCACTTACCTTTTTCCCTATTCCCTATTGCCATCATCTAGGTGAACCCCCTAATCTGTGGCATCTGGATTACTGCAGATCCCGTGCTAACCAGTCTCCTGCCCCCAGTTTTCCCTTCTGCAGACCTGTTCTCCACATGGTTGCCAATGAATCTTCCTACTTAGCTTCAGATACTAAGTGGTTCCTATAACTTGCAGTGTGATGAATATTCCTTGGCAAGACATTGCGATGTGGACCTTGGTGACTTTCCCAGTCTCGTGTCTCACTACTTCTTTGCTCTTCTTCTTTAATGTTGTGTGCTGTCCATTCTAAATTCCTTGCAGTTTCTCAAAGATCACATTTTTCTCAAAGCTTTCTACAGGCTTCTTTTCCCAGAATGCCCTTTCCTTTTTCTTTAGTGACTGTTGCTCCTGTGTTGCTTGTAGGACTGGTTGTTGACATTTCTTATCTTCAGTCTTGGTTACATCTGCTACTCTGGCAACCTGTACTTACTTCTGTCTTGTCGTGCTAGGTATTATTGTGTGTTTGTTAATCACTGTTCTTGACTTTGCTGTGCGTTGCTGGAGGGCCGGATTGTGTCTTCCTCTGTATCTCCAGCAGGTTGAATAGTATCACAGTAAACATGTATTGAATAAATGAATAAATACACTCTTTAAATCCACTGCCCCATGATATGTACATCCCCTTCTCTGAATGATAATGGCATCCCTAACCCAGAACCAATTCTTGTGTCCAGCTTGCTTTGTGAGCCTACGCCAAGCCATCTCCAGCTAAACATCCCCCTGTCCACTCCAACATGGAGAAGGCAGAGTTACTCATGTTCCTGTCAAAACCAGTACAAGAGGGTCATTGTTCCATTATGATCCTGACCCGCACAGGGTGATACTGCTGCACGGGATGGCGTATGCTAAAGGACTCAGACATTAGCCTGGAGAAGTTCTCTGAGACTTAAACTGCAGTGACTCAGTTTCCCCTGCATCTTGTGGGATACTCATTGCCCTTTCTGACATTTATCTGACTCCTTACAGACCTACCATACTTGTGAACATATCCAGCTTCCGTACATTTTCACTGGTGAGCTTTATATTTCATTTACATCTCTCCTCTGGAAGCTGCCCATTTCATCCCTTGTTACATACATCCACACACAGACATATATCAAAGCCCGATATTCTTCCTGTTGTAGCAGTAATTTCTCTAGGAGAAAGTGCTAGAATGGAAACTTATGTTGATACCAAGAATTGAGTAGTGGTAAAAAGCAATGCAGCAAAGTTGAAGGACAGAAAAGCAGGCCATTGATTTGGGGGCTTCTGAGAGTACACAGGTGGGCGGGCCAGGTATTGAGGGTGAATCAGGAATCCTGAACCAAAGGGGTGGACCAAGTGCCTGAGAAGGGGCAAAGGTGGAGGAGGGGCTGGAGGGGTGGGATGATGGTCGGCCCAAGCTCCGGTGATCTTGATCCAAGTTTCTGAGCCAGGAGAGCTTGAGTGCTGGGTGGGCTGGCCAGGGGGAGAGGCTGGTGGAGCACAGTCGGTGCACTCTGTGGCCTGCCTTCCTCTGGCTTGGAGGTGCCCAATCTGCCAACTCTGGTCTTGCTCTGGCCTTATTCTGATGGAAGGTTTTGATTTCACTTCTAAGTTCATTGTAAAGAATAACTTAGAACCTGAGTTCCATGTGAAGATGTCTCCACTATGGCTGGAAACAAGTGCTGTGACTCTTCCTGAGTGTCACCTTCTGACCCCCTGCCTGGCTAGAGCCCCGCAAAGCCATACGGTTGGTTCATTTATGGTTACTGCTGCAGAAAGGGTGGTTCTCAAACCTGCCTCGGCATCAAGGACACTGAGGACCATGTCACAAGTACCAACGCTTGGGTGCTATGTCCAGGCATCCCGATGTAAAATCCACTTAGTAGAGCTGAATTTGAGGTCTCATATCATAGATCCATATGTAACTTGTTCTTTAGAGCGGTATTATTTGTATTCATGTAAATATTAATTTTTAGAAACTAGATACTTAAGACTTTTCACTATGAGACAAATAGTAAACAAAAAGCCTGAGTAAATTATGATTCTGCAAAGTGTTGGAGCCTCCAGAAGACGGCACAAGTAGGGAGCTTCAGAGACAGACATGGGTCTTGTCCCTACTGTTGTCTTTTTTCCTCTTTTTGGTATCGAAGGACAGAGTAAGTAGTACAGTGTGTGTTTGATGGAAGATATTCTGCCTTTGTAATATTGAGAATACTGGCTTTCATACAGAAATGAATAGACATAATTGGACCTTTAGGGACATAGAGACCCTGCTCTCAGTATTGTTATTTTCATGAGATGAGATGTAGTATAGACAATGAAATGGAATAGATTTGCTTAAGTGGATGGGTCTGTTTCTGCTATAAGAGAAATACAAGAAAAGGGCTTGTGCTCCTTTTGTAGGTAAATAACTGGATAGGAAATAACAGAAAAAGCTATTTATTCATGGCAGAATTTAATGTTTTCCTTTCCAAAAATGTTTCTTCCTGACTTTTCAATTTCTAGTGATACATCCCAGGGACTGGAATTCTTACTTGCTTAATTGTAGAGTAAACAACCACTCACCAGGGTTATTTCAAAGAATAATGCTTCATGACATGCGAAAATCATATGAAACCCAAATATTAGTATCTGTAGTCTTGGGAACACATGTTCATTTTGGAAGACGTGTAGTTCGGCTAGAGCTGTGCCTGTTCATTTGTGAGCTGTTTAAGGAGGCTTCCACAATACATACGACAACCAAACCTAGTAGTTACAACAAAGACGGTGCAGCCCACCAAGCTGGCAGGCTGGCTCTCTGTGCCTCAAAAAAAATAAAATAAAATAAAATAAAATAAAATAAAAAAACAAACCAAGTTCACCAATTTAGCATACTACAAGCCCCTCAGGTTCAGAAACTCAGAAACTGTATCTCTCTAATACTTGTATCTTCAGAATCCTGTAACGTGGTATTTAGTACATAGTAAATTTTTAATACAAATTTGAAAGAAAATACTCTTAAAAATAATATGGTACAAAATGAGCTGCTACTTTTTCTTGCCTTTACATAGTGAGTCTTGGAATGCGTCTTTCTGACTTGACATTTAACTGCTGCTTAAATCGGTGTTTCTCAAACTTCACCAGGCAGCAAAATCACCTGGAGGAGTTAACAGAGCACACGTTTCTGGACCTAGCCCTGGGCTCTGCCATTCAGCAGGTCTGAAGTACGCTTGAAAACTTCCGTTTCTGAAATGTTGCCAGCTGATGCACACTTTGAGCACTACTGACACATACATGTTTCCCAAACCAGAGCGAACATCAGAATCCCCGAGGAAGCCTGTTAGAGTACACACTTCTAGGCATTACTGCCTGAAATTCTGGTACAGCAGACCTGGGCTTGAGAATCCGCGTACCTAGCGCGATGCCTAGATGTTTCCGGGATTTCTGGGATGCGTAAGTGTGACGCTGTCTGATGCGTGAGTGAGGCTTTGTATTCAAGCAGTGTCGTATTCATGGGATAATAGACTCCTGCGTTTAGAAGAGATCTTCTAGTTTGCTTGTTTAGTTCTCAAAACCCAAATGACACCGTGGGGGGCAAACTATGAAATGTTAGTATCTTAAACCCTAGAAATGAAATAGTGCGAGATGAGAGGGACAGGAGAATGGCTGTCTCTGAGGACGGGGTTTGAGCTGGGAGCTGCTGGAGACAGCAAAATTCGCCTCTGTAGAATGGATTGGCAGTTGGAAAATACTGATCCTTTATAAACGGTTTTCTATTTCCTGAAAATGACATAATTCTACATTATGTTTGTAATAAAATCTTCAATTGCTGAGAAAGTGGGGGAAGTTAAGGGAACAATCCTTTTCTTCAAAAATTGCAAGATAATGGCAAAAATAGTTTTTATAATGACAAAAATGCCAGGCTCTGCCAAACGCTGTGTAAAGCTTTTAATTTAAAATTTTATATCTTGCTGTGTGAGGCTCTCACAACAACATCCGGCCCTGTAAGCATCTGTTGGCTGTGCTGTAAGGCGGGAGCCTGGCGCTGTAGGCTCCTGTCAGCCCTGACGGCCCCACGGCGTAGCCCGTGTGCACCTGGGCTGTTCTGCACAGCAGCAGCCCTGATCTCCAGTTTCCCAGAGCAATACCTGACACAACACGTCCCCTACACACTACCTGCATGAACCAAGCAATGGGAATGATGCAACAGGGAGACAACTGGTTTTGGAGCCAGACGACCTGGGGCGGCACGTGTCCTTGCTGTGTGTTTGGGGTGACCTTGAGAGGATCACATCCACTTCTTCAGGCTGAAAAATTGAAGAGGTTTTGGTAGTGTAAGATGACTCTTCTGTGGAAGTGATTGGGAAGCCAGAAGACTCGACCCACTTATGGAACTGTTAGAGTGTCTGTTGGTGGATGACAAAGCTCTTGTGTGCAAGTCTGCAGGCCTGTGTCTGGTGTAGAAGTGCAGTCGGTACACAGCTGTTAAATAAAAACCGAGAGAAGAAAATGAGGGAAAATATATGAGTTTAAAATAAGTATGTTAGGAAATTAAAAATGGCAAAATGAAGATACTCTGGGACCTGGAATTGAGACACCTAGAAAACAACTTGGTGAAGAAAAAAGAAGTAGATCTCCAGGAATTGGGGTGAGGGGAGCCGACAGGAAAACTAGAAGCTACAAAGAAGATGGAGAAACTGAGCACCACCCAGAGAAAAGAAGGGTGCCGGCTGGAAAGCTGCCCCTGGCTCCTGGGGATGGGTCCCCTCCTCACTAACACAGAGTAAGCCTGGAGAAGGTTTGGCAGCTCAACAATGAACCGGGCCACTTGTGCTAACTGTAAACTACAGAAACAATATGAGGTTTTACTATGAAATTACTCCTTCTACTCGGCAAGCTAGAGTTGGAAAAAACATCCAGTGCAGTGCCCGCCATATTTGAATGTTTAGTTAGGGACCATTTTGGGAAGGAGATAATTGTTTAAGACTGACCTACAGAACAACTACACTTCGGAGTTTTTGGTGTCACCCTGCCACAGAGAAGAGGTGGGAGATGGCTGAAAGAGATAGTGATGGAGAGGGCACGGGCTAGACATAGACCCCCCTGAAAAGTTTAGGTTCAGGACAAGAAGGACACATGAGTGTGTGTGTTTTGGAGGGGGCTGAGTCTGTAAGTGCTGGCATTAAGTCCGGCAGACTGCTTGGACCCCCTCAAACCCTCCGCACTGCCTAACCCAACACTGAGCTCAGTGGTGTGTTTGCTTTCCCAGTCTGCAAGCTGATCAAGGATAAGCTTCAGGTTGGGTGTTGTCATTGCCTGGGGTGTACAGACAGAGAGACCTCTGAAGCAGGACGGAACCTTCACAAACCGTTAGGCCACATAGCTAAAGAAAGAAAGCCACGACTTGGGGCATACAGAGGGACACAAAAACTGGGAGTTACTAGAATGACTATAGCCCTAGGGCAGGCACCTTACCTAGAAGAAAGAGGAAGGACTGAGTGAGTGTAGAAACAAAATAGGTCTTAATAGTGATGCACTATCCCACCCTCATGTCTGGTGAATCCCAACACTGCAGACCCTGGAAAGAAACCACTCATTCGAGAACACAGAGGCGCTTTTTGTTTCTCTTTTCCTTCACTGATCTTGATTTTTTTATTTTCTCCTTTTTTCTTTTTCTTGTGTACTCTTTTCTGTTACTTTATTGAATTCTCTTATTCTGTTCATTTTTATCTCCTCATGTTCCTTTTTTTTTTCTTTTTGGTGCCCAGGATCGAGCTCGGGGCCTTGTGCTTGCTAGGCAAGCGCTCTAACCACTGAGCTGAATCCCCAACCCCTCTCACGTTCCTTTTCTTTTTAAAGTTTTACTTCTTTCATTTTCCCCTTCCCCACCCTCCATATTTCTAGTATTAATACAATTATCATTTTCCCCTTCCCCACCCTCCATTTTTCTAGATTAATATAATTTTTAATCTTTAGATATTTAGTTGACTCTGTGCTCTTCTTATTGAATTCTTTTCTATTGTTACAGGTAGTATGTATAGTTGTTGCATTTGGTAGATATTTACTGTATGTCAATATTTGTTTGTCTTTGTATTTGTATTGTAATTACAGATCTCTTTTCTATTGTTAAATGCCTTTTTTTTTTCTTTTTTGGTGCCAGGAATTGAACTTAGGGCCTTGTGCTTGCTAGGCAAGCACTCTAACCACTGAGCTAAATCCCCAGCCCTCTCTTTTCTATTGTTAAGGGAGGGACATTAATACCTTTTATGGTTCTTATAATACGTCAATATCCAGTTTGTTTTTGACTCTGTCATTGTTGCTAATTTCATTGCTAGTGCCAGGTTGGTAGAGCTGTTGCTATTAATTAGTTTTTACTGTATGCCAATATCTGGTTTGTTTTTTGGGTCATTGACAATACTGTGATTCATTTCCAGAGTACTGGGTACTGAGATAATTACACTGTAACCTCTCCTCCCCAAATGAATGGAAGCAATTGGATGTTAGAGCAGAGGCAAAGGCCTCCAGTTAGCCACACCCAGAATGCATAATTATAAATCAGACACCGACTAAAGAAATCTCCATATTAGCAACAGAATCTTTCCACTGTTATTGACCTTCGACCCTCAGTGCACGTGCACATGCACACACACAAGTAGAAAAATGAGAAACAAGGCAATAAAATATCTCTCAAAACTCTCAACTCCCCCAAGCTGATCCGATGGGGGACATTTCTGGGGAGGATGTCAAAAGCCAAATAGTTGAATTATATCAAGTGATAAAAGAGGAAAGAAAAAAAAACCATATCAATAAGGTGCTCTGCAAGCTCAAAAATGATGCAACTAAACAGGTAACTGACACAAAATGATCAAGAAGCTCACAGATTAAACTAATAAAAAGCTAGATGAGCTAAACAGGACAATAGAAAACATGAATGGCCACCTAGCAAAGAATTAGTCTGCGAAAAGTTAACAAACAAAAATCCAGGAGATAAAAGATTCTATCGAAAATATGAGCTGCAAAAGGAGAGCGTCAGAATTAAAGACAGGACTGATGCAGGTGGCTATATACCTAAGAGATACCCTAAAAACAACAAGAGAACATTCAAAATGGATTCAACACCTGCTATATGACAGAAAGAAGACTAATTTATGATTAATTTGAATTAGCAGAAAATCAGAAGACTTAAATTGCATAAAAATCTGTTTACAGAAATCTTAGCAGAAAGCTTTCCAAGTATGGGGGAAATTTTTAATATACAGATAAGCAAAGCGTTAAAGAGCCCCAAAGAGTCATGATTAGAAAATAACTTCTCCATAACATACCAATAGTCAAAATCTTAGAAGTCCATCACAAGGACAGAATCTTGCTGCTTAAATAAAAAGCAATATATCATTTATAAACATAAACCCATTAGAATCACAGTAGACTTCTCAACATAAAACTCAAAAGCATGGAGAGCTTGGAGTGAGCTGTTCGAAGCCCAAAAAGAAAACAATTTCCAACCTAGAGTAATATATACTATAAAACTATCTTTCTGAATTGATGGAGAAATAATGTCTTTCCATGACAAAGAGCATCTTAGGAAATGTATGACCACTAAACCAACATTCAAAGAAATTCTCAAGGAAATCTTTGAAGGAGATAATGAAGCCAACGATGTCCCAAATCTAGTGGAATGAGTATACCATGGAGAGTGAGCAGTTAAACAGAAGGGGGAAAAAAGGAACCAGCAAGAGAACAATGACAGGAATAAATTAATTCCTTTCAGTAATAACACACAGTGGGAATGGTTTCAATTTTCCAGTTAAAAGACACAGATTGGCAGATTGGATTTTTTTTAAAACCACAATGATATTCTGTATAGAAGAAACATATTTAATCCAAAAAGAAATTTACAGACTAAAACTCAAAGGATGGAAAATAATATTCTATAAAACAGAAGCCTGAAAACAAGCAGGAATAGCTATCCTTTATACAGACAAAGTGGACTTCAAGATAAAACCAGTCAGAAAAAGCAAAGAAAGTTACTACATATTGGTTAAGGGAACAATTCCACAGGAAGAGATAACATTATAAATATACATGCACCAAATACTGGCACACTGAACTTCGTACCGTAGTGGGGGACTTCAATATCCTGCTATTACAAATAGACAGATCAACCAGACCAAAAAAAACAAAACAAAAACAAAAACAAAACAAAACAAAACAAAAAAACCAACAAAGGAATATCAGATTTGAACCACTCTTAGAACAAAAGGATTTAAAAAAAAAAAAAAAAGAACAAAAGGATTTAAAGACTCAATTGAAAAAGAAAATTGCAGGCCAATCTCTTTCATGAACATAGATGCAAACAAACTCAACAAGATAAAAGCAAGGAGAATGTGACAAATCTTCAAAAAGCTCATACAATATGACCGAGTAGGCTTCATGAAAGGGATGTAAGCATCGTTCTACATACAAAAATCAGTAATCTTAGTGTATCACATAAACAGAAGCAAGGGGAAGAAAAATCACACGATCAGCCAGTAGATGTAGAAAAAGCCTTCGACAAAGTCCAACACCCATTCATGATAAAAACCCTGAAGAAAGTAAGAAGGGCCTTATCTTAACTTGATAAAAGCCATCTGTGACAGACCTACTGCCAATATCATGTTCACACCGCTTTCTCTACTGAGACCCCACGGTTCCACCTCTGTTCCAGCCCTCACCCAACACCTCGAGCTGAGGATCGTGGTGTCTTCCTAGACATTACTAGAGTCTACCATGTCCCCACTTGATCTGTGACTGTCTGCCCCCCCAAATGACATTATTACAGCAAATCCTAAGGTCACCAGGAGATGACACCACTATTGTCCCAGCTTATCCTTTGGTGGCAGTTGGTTGAGGGCATTAGAATAAAATCTCTGAATGCAGAAAGTGTTATTTTTTGTTCTAAAAGTAGAGTTGAGGAAAAGGCAATGGAGGCGATGCCAGCCAGTGTGAGGACATGGGAAAGCAAGCAGTGGGAGCCCTCTGTGGGGTCAGAATTGAAATAGAACCTCACTGTTTACAAGCCAGGAAAACCAAACCTGTGATCTGATTATCCACATTGAACTGATTTTAAAGAATTAGCCGGAATCAGATCCCAGCTCCTTGTGCTCTTCAACGAACCCAAACTACTGAGATCCTCAGGAAAGCAACTTGTCTAGCCACACACATCATCTGCTTGCCTAGAAACACAAAAGTTAGGCAGATCCTGGGGCTCACCCAGCCCAGGCCACTGCAGGGTCTTGAAGAAATATTCTCAGTCCATCATGTTTGAGGAGCTCACTTCTTTGCACAATCAGAATCTCAGATTTCCATCAAGGAAATTCTCCCCCAACAACTTGAATTCCTTCCCATGTCTTCTATCTGGCAGGACACTACCAACATCCAGTCACCCACACCAGAAACAGTAGTCATGTTTGACACTAATTTTCCTAGCTTTGCTCTTTTGGAGTCACAGTCTCGTTTTCTTTTCTTTCTCTTACCACTATGTACCCTGGACACGGCACAACCCTCATTAGTGCATGCTCTGTTAGTAAGTTTCTTACCAGATCAGTCCTCTTATCTCATTGGTTTCCTCTGGATCTCTCTTCTGTTTGAAATTTGCTCCGTGGAAAAATATAAAACCAAATTTCATTGTACTCTTTGGGTTTAAGACTCTCTATAGCCTTTCACAAATGGCTACATCTCAACCTTATTTCACAGTCTGAGCTGTAATCTTGTTTTCTGGGGATCTCATGTTCATTAATAATGGAAGCTTTTTTATTCAGTGGCCCCTGCTGGCTTTGTCACTCTCCCTCCCTCCAGCTCTCCGTTCTGCCCAGGTGATTGACAGGTCTTCCCATACTCCTACATCCCTCCTTAGCTCACGCTTCTTGACCTCCGCTGCGGTTGATGTTCATGACATGTAAGCTAGTCCAGCATGCAGTGTGAATGTCTATGTGTGTGGTTAGCATGGTTCTGGGTAATCACTGGAGGGCAGATTTAAGTTAGAGTTGGGTTTTGTTAAGAGAAGTGCTGATGGTAACTCTCTGGCTGGTCCTGAGAAGGTCACGACTGGAGAGTGAGACACTCGGGGTGTTTATGAGCAGAGAGCAGGTGACTCCCGCATCGACCCAGTGTCGCTGCTGCTAGGCAGGACGTGGTGGCTCTGTGAGGCATCCGTGCCAAAGCTGGAGGGGTAAGGGCAAAAACAGGGGGAGCTGAGGCAGGCAGGTCTGCTTGCTGACGACTGGTGAGTGAAGTGGAAGGAGCAGAGGCAGGCAGAGGCACTACTTCCTGGTCTGAAAACAATGTGATGTTGAGCCTCGTGTCCTTGACCAGATAGATGATAAACTTCTTCACAAAAGAAGCAGTCTTGTGAAACAGATCAAAGTACTATGTCTCCATAGAAACAGGATTCTATAATACCATCACAACATCTAAACAGTTGAGTCTATTCGTCAGATATCCAACATACCAAAGAATTAGAGGAAACCTTTGATTTCGATCAGCAACATTCTGATACATAACGAAAGCCATTGCTTGATTTTGTTTTTTGTTTTTTGTTTTATTTTCACAGATTATTTTTATGACAAGGAAGCGTTTTTGGCTCCTGATATTTCCTCACTGTAAAGTTTTCTCAACGGCAAAAGAATCTAATACATTTTAGAATTTTAAAATCTTAATTTCTTGATCATACGACGGTTTGGCTCTAAAGGACCACTGTGATTAAGTGACAGCTGATGAATGCCAACTGCTCTGTAGTCTCCCGTTTCCCTTTCATATGTTTGTGTTGTGAATCCGCTTTTTCTTGGCTAACCAATGGAAATGCACGACTAAATTATTTAAGCTCAGCTCCTCACTCATGTTTGCTGAATAGTCTGTTTTGTTGGCAAGCTATTTTAATAGCTTTCCTCCCATTAGAGAGATTTATACTAGGAAATTTCTTCTGCTTTAAAAGAAGGGAGAGAGACTGAATAGGGCAGAAATTTTCAGCTGATCACTTAGTCTGTGACATTTTTGCAGAAACAAACAAGACGATTCGTTTGAGATGTAATTCATAGTCAATGAGTAAAAAGAAATACTTGAGTTGATGATTACAACTAGCTCAAATAGACCTTCTAACATGTAATTCACTTTTGGAGTGATTCCAAATGGCTTCCGCGTGAGGGTTCTCCAGAGGAACAGAATTGTATGTGTGCGCGTGTGTGTGTGTGCCTCTGTGTGTGTGTGTGTGTGCGTGCGTGGAGAGAAAGAGAGAGAAAGAGAGAGAGAGAGGCATAAGAGGAGCTTTACTGTGGAAATTGGTCCTCAGTATGCCGTTTGGAAACTGGAGAACCCAGAAAGCCAGTGCTGTAATTCAGTCCTAGTCCTAAAGCCAGCGAAGCCACCAGGAGTCGCGAGGAGGATGCTGGCCCACGGAGCCACTGTCCCAAGACAAGGAGCACATTGTCCCAAGGCAGCAGAAGGCGCCGCCCCACCTCTGGAAGAGCATTCATTTGCTCCTTCTTTTTTTCTGTTCCGTTCAGGCCTGTGGGGGGCTTAGGAGATGCCTGTCCGTATCGGTGAGGGTGGAGCTTTTGTACTCAGTCCACTGATTCCAATGCAAACATCCTTCAGAAACAGCTTCACAGAACCACCCAGAAATAATGTTTTCCCAGATATCTAGACACCTCCTTAGCCCAGTCACGTCGACACATGAAATTAACTGTGACAGTTTTATTCTGCTTCATTTTTCAGAACTTCGCCAACACTGTGGCAATATTTCCAATGGCATGGAGACAGTTTGCTTGCGACCCCGCCCCGGCTCCAGATGCCCTGGATGCCATGTGCTGGGGTGGGGAGCCGCCCTCGGATCTTCTGGGCACAAGAGACATCAGTCAGAAAGAGGCACCAGCTGGGGTGAGTGTAGTTGTGGCCCTTCCACTGATGTGGTGGCTTCACTGGTCCCCCTGCCCCTTTAATGTTTTTTTCTTCTTTTTGCCATTTGAAAAATTTTAGTATAGATATTTTCAAACATACACAAAAGAGTAGAGAGCGGCTTAGCAAAACTCCGAGTCCCCCGTCCTCAACCTCAGGAATCACCAGCTGGTCACCAACCTTATTTCATTTATACTCTACCAACTCTCTGCCTTCCCCTGCACTGGGTTATTTTGAAGCAAATTCCAAATATTCAAGTTGTTTCATGTGTAAATATTTCAGCATAATCTCTAAATTATAAGGACTCCTTTTAAAAATGTAACTTTAGTACCGTTACCACGTCTAAAAAAATTGCAACTATTTACTTCATCAAGCGTCGAACTCAAATTTCTTGTTTTGTCTTATGTACTTTTTTTTATAGATGTTTATTCTAATCAGAATCTACACAAGCCTATTATTACATTTGGTCAGCATCTTGGCCATTTTATTTGAAAGACCAGGACAAGTGAGCCCCACCATTTCCGTGGGCCCCACAGGGCTGGCCTCAGGCTCAGGGCCCTGGACATCTTGGTGGGCAGGAAAGTTGTGTGCCTGGAACAGTCAAGAAGAATTCCCTTTAATTACAGTCTCTCCTCTGTCACACTTCTTTTCTTACAATGTAATTTATTGGATACATTAGTCACATATTCCACAGAGTTTCTTACAGTTTGGATTTTACTAATTCTAGTCTTACATTTTACTTAGTATTTTGCTCTGTCTCTCATATTTCTTGTATAATCTGATAGGTAGATCAAATTCTGGATTCATTTTTGTTGCTTTTGGCGAGACTGATTCCTTGGTGCTCTTCTGAATTCCTGTCAGGAGCTACGTAGGATCTCCTTGTTTGCCTCACTTTAAGACTGATCAATGGCTGAAGCAGGAGGATCAGGAGTTCCAGCCCAGCCTGGAAAATTTAGTGACCTAATAAGACTGTGTTTTAAAATAAAGAAGGCTGGGGATCTAGCTCAGGGAAGGCCCTGGGCTCAATCTCCAGCATTGCAAATATATTTGCAGAGAGAAAGAAGCAAGAAGCATGATCACTGGACTCAGATGTTGTCAGCATGCTTTGTGTATTATAAATCCTCCATCAGCTTTCACCTGAAAAAATTCAGTAGTCTTTACCTTAGATCTATTATTTGAAGGAGAGATTGTTAGTTTTAAGAAATAATTTTTAGAGTCAAATTATGACTTAATGAAAAACTGGGTGGTGTTCTGGAAGCTGGTTGTGGTTCGAGTCTTATCTCTGGGTAGTATAACGCAGTCACAGGAATCTTGACTCAGCTGGTTGGCACATAGCATTGGGAGTAACATGGTACAAAAACAACCGGGGCTGTCCCAAGAGTCAGCGCAGCAAAGGCAGGGCTAAGTCTAAAATGGAGAAAGATAATATTTTTTTAAGAAAGCTGAAATCTGTGTATTATTTTTCTGTCTGCCTAACTTTTAATTTGATACATATGGACTTATTATAGATGAATAACATAGTTTTAAATACTAAAAGTTGAACAGATACGAATAGAGTATAAGCAGAGATAAATTTCGAACTAAGATTTGAATACAAAACACAGTATGTACTTCTGAAAAATTTTGCAAAGAACTTAGCGCCCTTACTTAAAAACAATCCTTATAAAAAAATTTCTGTAAATCAGTTTACAAATGAGCTTTTGAGAATGATATTTTAAAAAAAAAAAAACCATCCTCTAACAAACTCCAGTATACCAGTTATTTATATGACCCAAAGTTCAAGTTTTATCTTCTCAGTGAGGCCAACCTCAACCAATTTAAAGTGCATCCAGGTCCCTCCTCCCCAACTCTCCAGCTTCCTTTTACTCCATCTTTTCTCGCACAGCACTTAGCATTCTCCAAGTGCTGTGCGACGTGTCTGCTTGTTGTCTACCTCCTTAAGTAGAACATAAGTTTCACAAGTTCAAAGTTGCTGTCTGTTTTGTTTACTACTTAATCTCTGGCCTCCAGAATAGTGCTTGCCACAGTGACAGACATTCACGTAAAAAACATTAGTAGCAAATCAATTATATTCTCCAATTGGATTTTGATAGCCATAGCTTTAAAGCTATAAAGCAGTATATAAGAATCACCTGGAGGGCTTGTTAGAGGACATTACCACAGATTTTACTGATTCTGTAGCTCTGGGGTGAGGCCCGGGAATGCACCTTTTTAAGAAGTTACCAGATCCTGCTGATGGTGTTGGGAGAGGAGCCACACTTCAGAAAACACTGCCTTGTAGAAATCCAAACTCAATAGCATCATGAAATGTTGGAGATGAATGTGAAGTTTTCACATCTGGCATTAGTCTGTGGTTTCCTGTTGTATTAATAATTAAGCTACAGTACCAAACATATGTCTGGTCCTGGGTGGGTATGTCTAAAGTGATTCCTTGAGTTCCTTCCAATTAGTTAAGGACAGTGGGCCATCTCCACAGGCCGCCATCTTATTCAGGTGTGTTAAATATGGACCCTTGTGATGGTAGATCCTCAAAAGCACATTTTGGCCCTCCTCACATTGTCTTTGTTGATGTGATCAAGGAATGGGAATTTCCCCTTGGAAGGGTGGTAAGTCTTTCTTTTGATGGAAGTTTTTAAAAGAATCTCTAATGCAGCATGAGGGAAAAAGCATTCTAGTTATTGAGATGGTAAGATTTAGCCATTCTGTGATGACTTTTATCCTGAAAATTCTTTGCAAACATTAACTAATGCCTCAGGCAATCCTTGGAGGCAACTTACACTCTCTTACATTTTCTTCTTTCCAGGTGAGAGATGGAGGTTTGGGCTCTATCACATTTTGTGGCCGCTATTTCTTAGTCTATTTATGTACTAGAAAAGAGACAGGAATTGGAGCTTAAATGTCAAATTCTTCTACTAGTTAGTAAGCTCTCACAGGTTATTTCCTACATCAGTAGTTATCTCTGACAATCCACCTTTTCATGTGCAATGATTAGTTCCCAAGGCGATGATCTTAAGGACTTTGACTCTGCTTCTCATCTAGTAGAGGTGGATTTAAAGGAAAATGGAGATCCTGCCTACAGGACATTCTTCTGTGTATGAAAGAACAGTAACTAAGATGTGCACAAAACTGCCAGCAGAGTAAGGGCAACTCTGTTGGCCTAGACATTTTCCAATAATGTGCTCACTATATTCAGTGTACTGGGTTAAATTTATTTTGTAACTCCTATGTCCTTAAATTACTGGGTTTGGGTTTCTGGGGACTCCTTATAGAGATTCTTTCTAGGTTCTTCTTTTCCTGAGCAAAGAATTAGACAAAACCGTTGCAAAAGTTTGCAAGGTTTTAACATTTCTTAAAGGTAGAAAAGAAACATGCTCTACAGGGTGAGTGTGGGCCGATTAAAAGTAAGAAAGGAAGTACGCTATACAGGGTGACAGCTGGCCACTGTGAAACAGCACAGTAGCCATGAACTTAATGGTGGCCATCGTTTGTACCTCCTACTCCTGAGGGTGATTTCAGCTCTAGGCTGTCCTTTCAAACACCTGCTTGATTGCTCATGAAAAGAATTGAAGATAACACTCTCTGATTGGTCCTACGTGCAGGGCTTTGGAAACTGTTCTGTGCATGTGTTCTGAAACTCCATGATTGCCAGGTCACACCCTCTTGCCCAGCCAGCTTCGCCATGCCCTAATCTGCTTCCTCACTTATCTTTTAAGAGGACAGGAAGACCATAACCAGAAAGTGTCTTTTACAGGATGAGAAAGCACATATACAGAATCCTGAGGATCAAACAGAATGTTCCTTTCATTTTTAATCATATCTTGACAGATTAAGCAAGGGCGGCCTCTCTTACTTTCTTTCTCCTTCTTTTTCTTAATAGTTAATGAGTCCCTATTATGGCCTGGGTTCTCCTCTGGTTATTAGGATAACAGCAGTGAGCAGAAAAGACTCTGGCCTCCTGGACTTCAATTATAGTCGAGGAGGACAGTCAATAAACCGTGTGTGTATCAGAATTCAGTGCTGGTAAGTGCTGAGCTGATGTGAAGATGGGATACTTGAGTAAGACGATTGACACAAGTCCAGAAGGTCATTAGGGAGGAAATGTGTTAGTTAGGTTTCCATCACTGTGAAAAAAATGCCTGAGAAAGTCAACCTAAAAAAAGGGAAGATGTATTTTGGCTCACAGTTTCAGGGATTTCTGTCTGTGGTCTCAGAGGTTTCAGTCCAGGGCTGCCTGGCTCCCTTGGTTTAGAACTGAAGTGAAGCAGAATATCATGGACCTGGGAGAATGTTATGGAGGAGGCTGCTCACCTCATGGGAGCTGAGAGAGACAGAGAAGGAAGAGGGGGGAAGGGAGAGGAAAGAGGGAAAGAAGAGGGGAGAAAAGAGAGAGAGAAGAGAGAAAGAAAGAGAATGTGAATATGAGTGAATCAGGGCTTGGGAACAGAAAATACACTTCAAGCGCATATGCTTTGTGACCTACTTCCTGTGCCTTGACCCCACCTCCTAGAGTTCCCACCAGTTATCAGCTGGGTTTCAAGCTTTCAGCCCATGAACTTTGGAGGGGGCCACTAATGATCCAAACCATAACAGTAAACTCCTTAGGTGTTTGAGGAATGAGCATTCTAGAAAAAGGTAAAGCAGGTGCTGTGCCTGGAGGAAGGAGCATGCTTGATATATTCGAGCAGAAAGATACAGGAGAATATTGAAAAATGCAGATCAGGTCTCCTAATATTTTTTCTAACTTCTCAAAAACCAGTAGAAGAGTTACTATAGGTAGAAGACTCAAAGGATAAATATTTGAATTTACAAGGTACTGTCCATGATTGGGTGGGATTTTTCTTTGAGAATAACTACAGATTGAATGTTTCTTATTGATACTAGTTTTTCAGCATATTAGAAATTTGAGACCTCAAGCTGACTTCACATTTGTTACAGGAGAGCTCACTGTGCCCCTTTATGGGGATCACGGTGGGAATTTTTGCATAAAATTTGCTTCATTCTGTGCTGCACTGTCACAGCCTCCTATTACTCCTATGTGCACTGAGACTGAATTATGTAAACAGTAATTTAGGAATTTAGTACTGTGTTGAGTTCTTTGTTAGCAATCAATTTTAAAATGGACTAATTTGCTGTTGACCATTGTGATTAGAGTAATCACCCCCTTGGAGTGTATGTACAGTAGAGATAAAGGGAATTAACGCTCGGAAGGCTGATCATTCCATTTCCTCCTATGAATAGTTAATGTTTATATCCCAGGAGGACCATAGTCTGGACCTGCACTAGAATTTTCCTCTATAAGTCTTGCAGATTTAAGCTGGACTAGGCATGCTGGTTTGCAATAAATTGTGGCATAAATCAGGAAAAGAGCCAGTCTAATTTTGATTGTTTGGAAGAATTGATGTCGCTGGATCTATTTTTTATAGTTCACCATTTCCCATTTCTTCTAATGTGGTTTCCCTGCACAACAAGAAGAAACTTCATTGGATTTTATTTATGAGTAATTTATTTGGTGTTGGTTTTTTTTATTACATTCTCACAGACTGTCTTGAGGTTTGGGGGTTTTTTTTGGTATGCATTTTACAACGATGTGGTGCACTTGGGTGGGTTAGGGATTAGGAGAGAAGACCTCACGAACCTAGTGATGATCCAAACCGTGCTGTGTCCTGGTTTGAGGCAGTAGAGTCTCCTTCAGAGAGGTGATTTGAAGGGACCCCTCCCCTAAAGGTAAAAAGGGCCATCAGTCTGTCCTTCCATCTGACCATCCACCCCTCCATCCGGCTACCCGTCTTTTTTCACACCATTGCTTCTCATAGCCCGCATGAGTCACAGGCTAGATCTCTGCAGAACAAGCCGCTTCTTCAGGTCCGCATGGGGGTGAATCTACAGAGGACCACCGGACCTGACCACCAGTGACAAGGTGGTAAAAATGCGAAGATGAGGCTGACATATGTCCCCACTCGGGAGGAGACTCTTGCGCCTCGGGGATTTCCTTTCATGTCTGTCCTCGGACCTGCTCTTCATTTTTCTCCTTGCTAATCGCTATCGCTTCCTCCTCCTGCTGATCTCCCTGTAAAAGGCACTGACGCCGGCCCCACAAAAGAGACTGTCCCCTAAACATCGCTCTTCACACATGGATGAACGTGACACACACACACAAGTCATGGAACAGAATTATTTGCCATTGCGTATCTGTTCACATCGCGGGGTCACACGGATTTGAAGACTTAGAAAAATGCCTCTAGAGCCGTAAAACACAGACCGTTGGGACCCTGAAAGATGCGCAGAGTGAAACTGCGCATGCTCGCAGTTGTCCGGAAGCCGCCGTGTGTCTGAGTCTGGGAGAAAAGAGGTTTGTACAGTTTTTTATGGAACACAGATACTTTGGGAAACTTCCAAATCTCAGGAGAAGCCGCGGTGACACCTAAAAATAGTATATTTTACACACACAAAGGGGAAAAAATCTTACTCCGGGAAACAGGTTTTATAGCGGTAGTTCCCTAATCGCGTTGTTTTTGTCTCATTTTCGGATCTGCTTTCTTCTTCAGCTCTTTCACTATCCAAGAATAACACTTTTTATTCTGCGACACTAGTTAAGAAGAGCTATTTCAGCGCTGTTAGCGTAGAGCTGCTGCGGTCCCCGCCGTGCGATCGTGGGAGAGCTTGTCTCGTGGCCGCGCGGCCCTGGGTGGTCTCCTCCCGGGTCCGCACCTGCTTTCAGCGCGGCTGCCCAGTTCTGCGCTGAGCGACTCACTTCTGCTTTTGTTTAGCTGAGTTTTCCACTTATTGTCTCATCACTTGCACCATAGCTTTCTCCTATTTTACTGACACTGTCCTATTCGGGAGCAATAGCATACTCCGAAGCTGAGAGTATTTGAAGTCATTTGTTGGATCTGTTTCAGTGTTGCAAAATACAGAACATGAATTTGCACCATATCTTAAAAGAGAACAGATTTGAAGATCTAATTCTATTTTCTCATTCCAGATAACTGAGTCGCTGCTTTGTTATGGGGTGCAGTGTCCTTTCCTTGGTCACTGTCTTTTCCTTCAAGAGTCTCCTGTAAATTCACGACCCGGGTTCAAATGGGCGTTTGGTAGCACCGTGACACCTTGCCCCATTACCCTGGTCATTCTATCTCCTTTGTTCTTAGACAAACATTTCATACTCTCTCTTCTCTCTGTGATACCAATGTGTATTACTCTCAGTTGATGATTTTGCTTGGCTTTTTACTGAAAAATATAAATAATCAGAATGAGACATTCATCCTCTCACAATGTCTCCCCATTTACCCACATCCGACCCCCACACTCTCCTTTTTGGTGCTCTAGAGCACATTTCCTCTCGCTTGTTCAAATGGCACGTGTGATCTCTTTTCTTGCACTTTGAGGATCGTTTCTGTGAGCAAACAAACAGCTCGTCTGGTCTTATAACTCAGTTGTAGAGCACTTACCTAGCATGCATCAGGCCCTTGGTTCAATTCTTAGCATTGAAAACAACACAACAAGAAACAAACACACAGAAAAGAAATCAAGCCAAAGATGAGAGAGGTGGATTTAAATCCTTTTCTTAGGAACTTTCTGTTGCTGCGGGCTCTCATGCTGCGAGCACCTCGCTGTGGTGAATGAGATTCATGTGCTTTTGAAGACAATGCACTTTCTGCACAACATGGCCTCTGAGAAGAAAGGCAACTACTTGATATCGTACCGCCATCTGCCCCAGATCTGGAAGGCAAGAGATCACTTTTGGTCTTCTCTAGAGATGGCAAATTCCTTTCCATCATCAAGCCTTCGTAATAGGTCTCCAAGAATAATTCTCACTCTATGTAATTTTGCTTGACTTGTTGACTTTTAAACACATCTCTACACAAGGAATCACTTCTCAGTAATCTGCAAGCACCATAGAACTAAGTTCGGGTCCTATTTGTAGTGGCATATCTAAACTTGCGCTCCAATTTACAGGAAAAATACTCTATCATCTTACTTTTACGTGGAATCTAAAAAGGTTGGTCTCAGAGAGTAGAAAGGCTTGTACAGAGGGGGATGGGACGTGGAAAGGAAGATGTTGATTAAAGGACACAAGGTTTCATTCAGACAACAGGAGTAAATTTTAGTCATCTATTGCACTGAGCCGTGACCACGGTTAATAATAATGTATTATATATTTTTAACTATAGATTTTTAATGTTCTCACTGTGAGAAAAATGCCAAATCAGTGACGTGATAGCTATGCTGATTAGCTTGAACTGTTTTTTGTGTATACCTGAATCAAACCCTCAAATTATGTCCCAGGAATACACACAATTACTATTTTTTGGCTATAAATAAATAAGAAGAGAATGGAGGAAGTGGATGATTCAAAGTCAAAGGGCAAAGACAGTTAACACTGACAGAAGATAAGTAAGAAAGGGTCAATTATGGCACTCAGTGCAGTGGCGGTGGAGAAGGTGGAGGGCGGCCTCATAAGATCTCCAGATGAATATAGTTTCTTAGAAAATGGTGAGCAGCAACTCTTTTTCTTCTGCACTGAGGATAAAACAACAGGAAAAGTTGAAAATGTAGTATGAAAGATTTATCTCAGATATAAAAAGGGTGTTCTGTTTGCTAAGCTTGAGACGGCTTCAGGAGGGAAATTATAGGATCACTTAATGTGGAAAGTTTTCTTTTTAACCTCATTCTCTCTGGAATAATTTATGTTTTTTTGACAGTTTTTTATGGACTGTTAAGAGAAGTTTCTCAAAATAAAGACTGTTATCAAATGCATTTCAGAGCCGCTAGTTTTAACAAAGTGGCCCAGATTTCTTTAGCAAGTGCTTCGTGGACCTTTCCTACATCCTCTGCTGTGCGGCTCAGAAGCCGGGGCATGGACAGGGAAAGTCTTTCTGAATTATTTGATCCTGTAACCTATTTTAAAAAGAGGATTCTTTCAAGTTGGTGTTCTGTGTGACTTTTTCGAGACACATTGGCCCGGATATTTGAGTGGCAGATAAACTAGTGGGCTTTAG
Source organism: Hystrix cristata (assembly GCA_004026905.1). Lineage (NCBI taxonomy): Eukaryota > Metazoa > Chordata > Mammalia > Rodentia > Hystricidae > Hystrix > Hystrix cristata. The sequence continues at coordinate 21,696 of PVJO010009207.1, forward strand.
TGTAATGTTTAAACAACTTCTCTCTGGTATACTCCTACTTATAAAAACAACACAACATTCTGCAGAGATAATCCTGTTTTAGAAAACTGTCTAAACAACGATTCCGTTGGAATCATTTATTTTATAGTGTTATAAAAATGTTTTCCGGTGAGACCACTGTGGTATGACAGCGGTGAGTGTTCAAGGTTATGGACTGGTGGAATCTTACTCCTCATGCTGGTTTCTCAATCTGTGATTTTTACAGCAACGACAGAGGCAGAAGGTGTACTGATAAATACAGCGTATTGCTGCCGTGGTGTGTGTGGACCGGAAGGCTGGGAATGAAACGTGAGGCCATCGCAAGGTGCTGTGGCTGGGGAGGAGCCACCCAGAATGGCCTCTTCCCTACTCTGTGACATGATGGCTCCTTTCCTAAAGCCAAAGTGTCACTGCCGTGACTCTTCCCGCAGTCGGAGCTCCTGGAGGAAGATTGTGACTTCCTGAGGGACCCTCCTGCGGACTGCGGAACCTAACTGGGAAGATGTGCTGGGGACACCTCATCTCTGCATCTGCTGAACTGTTAGTTTGCAATGAGTCAAAAAATGTAAATAGGAGGGACACATGGTAAGGGACACAGAACAAGGCAATGTATTGTCTGTGTCGTAATTTTATTTATTATTAGTTTGTTTGTTTATCGCTGTACTGGAGATTGAATCTAGAGCATTCACACAGCAATATCCCAAGCCCTTTATTTTTTAATGTTTTCTTAGTACATGTTTGTGGGACATAAAGATTACATCCTTTATGGGGTGTAGGTATAATATGTAATGTATCTTCTCTTTATTGTTCTTCCCCTCCCTTCTCTCTCCCCTTCCTCCATCTCAAGATCCCCTTCACATTTACCATGGATCCATTTATGTATGTCCTATTGTCTATCTTTTCTTTTATTCTTTTTTTATTCTTTAAATTATTAATACTTTGAGTTTCTCATATAAGAGGAGTTATACAATATTTAAGCTTATGTGTCTGATTTATCTTACTTAACACTGTGGTATCAAGGTGCATCTATTTTCCTACAAATGACTCAAGTTTATACTTCTTCATGGCAGAGTAGTACTCCACCATGTATAAATACCATATTTTCTTTTTTCATTCACCT
>PVJO010009207.1:22933-70765 GCA_004026905.1 Hystrix cristata
CAACAGTTATCAAAATCCATACCAGAGGTCTGCTCTTCAACATGGGGGTCACGTAAGAAGTTTTTTTTTTTTTTTTGAGCTTGGGCTCGAACTCAGGGCCTTATGCTTGCAAGGCAAGCACTCTAACCACTGAGCTAAATCCTCAGCCCGGTTACCTAAGAATTTTATACTGTTGAAATAAGTAGTGGCCAAACCAGGTGACTGGCTAGAGAGGTGTAAAGGCGGCACCACTGATTTTACAGTGGTCCAACTCTGGCTTCCCAGGCCAGATCCTGAGGTCCACTGAGCCAGCCCCTGCTGGGAAGACTCTCAACTGCCTGACGAGGAGGTGATCCAATAGGCCCCAGCGCTTCAGTATCCTCATGGTCATCTGTCAGGCGAGGGTCTTGCAAGAGAGCCCAAGACAGAGCAGCGACTTCCTGACATGGCATGGGTTGGTGGTGTGGAACTTGCTAATGAAGTTTTACCCTCAGCCCAATTCTGTCAAAGACTTTTCTCATTGCTACATGCCGTCTGGCTCTCATCGCCTGAGGCTGCAGGGTTTGCAGATTCTGGCCCTTTTTAGACAGCCAGTGGGCTTGCTCATCCCAACATGGAAGACTTTGGGATTCTGTACTACAACGAGGTCCATTGGGACTGGAAGGAGCACTGGAATTTTCTCCCTGTGCCACTGACTGCAGTCGTCTCTGATTCGGGTGACTTTGGTCGATCTTCTGGCTCCTATAGATTTGGGTCCTCACAGTAGACTGGCTTCACACGGAAACTGTTGAACACTAAGAGCTGTTAGTTGTTAACAATTTTACCCCTCTCCCCTCCTTTTCTCTTTGTACCTGAAGGCCTTAAAAATTGTAGAGAAATTTTCCAAGACAGAACTCTCATTTGGTAATAACCCTCACTTTGCTGCAGTATGAACCCTCACACGAATTGTACAAAACTCTTTCTGTCCTACGTATGCTTAAGAGATACAGGATGATGATGCCATTTGATGGAAAGCTGCCCTTTAAAGGGGGCGTTTCCTATGTCGTGGATCCGTGAAAAGAGGTATACAAATGTCTGAATTCAGAAAAATACAGGTAGTGAACCATTTCAGAACACAAGAATCTTATGCATTTTAAAAGCCCTTTAACTTTTAGGCTAAGGAGGCAAGCATTTGTGCAGTTACAGAGGCAGGGAGACTGTTCAAGCAAGGGAGTTTTCTCTGAAAATAGCTTTCTAGCCCTTTCTTAAGAAGCTAACTAATCCATCATGCTTTATCACCATGTACTCGGAAGAAGGAAAGTGGATCTTGTCCAAAGAGATACATTATATTTTGATTTAGAAGATATTTTGCTTTTGGGTGAATAGATTGATTGATAACAGAAACCAACTCCACTATTAATAGTAGCTCCCCCAAAGTGTTGTATAAATAAATCTCTCACAGCTTTTCTAGCTGCTAAGATAGATGCATACTAGATTTATTATTTCTTTCACATAACATGGCCTTGAAGGAAGCCAGGAATCTCTCTGTACAACTGGTCGCTTGATAAAGTGCAGCGAATTCGCATCTGCCTTGAATCGATGTTGCTCTCGGCTCCTCGGATCTTCACTAAGGGGTGAAGTTAGAATGGTAGACTCTTTTTTCTAGTGGGGTTTTAGATGATGGAATAAAGCCACCACTTTCCATGTGTCAAAGTTTAGTGTCAAGTAGATGAAAAGTCATTTCTTGAGTTAGGGTGATTAAAAATTGCACTGCGGTCTCCTCAGGGGCGGCTGACTCGTGCTTCAGCCCCTCTCAGCCGGTAAGGAGGGCTGGGGATGGAGATGAACCAACGCGGACTGCGGGCCTCTCTCCACCGCCTCCCTCGTCGCCCGGGAGACAAGAAGCACCAGCAGGGAGTCAAGTCGAAGCAGGAACTCGTTTATTACAGAGGAGCCAGGGTATATAAAGGCAAAAGCCACGTGGGGGAAGTCAGGCAATAAATGTCAGCCAATGGAGGTTTAACGCAGGAACTTTTACAATGATTGGCATCGTTGGGGCCCACTGCAGTTGCGATGGTTTCCCTGGTCCAATCAGAGATTCTGACAAACAACTTTTTGGGTTATGCCCCCGTCACTTCCTCCAGGCGCCATCTTGTGCTTGCCCCTACAAAAATCTTGGTGACGAGTGTCTTCCTAAAGTCGTACTAAGGAGTAGTGCAAGGCTCCTGTGCTAGGTATGTCTGGTTCCACGGGAGCAGAGGTATTGATGAGTGTATCTCATCTAACAGGCATGACTTACCTGCTTCCTCATTTTCACTCCCTATTTGCTGCACTTTGTCCTCACTAACTTTCCTGAGGCTCCTCTTGCACATTTCTGTGTTCTGGACCTGGGGCCCCATGGCCTTGCCCTGCCCACACTGTCCCCTCAGGACTGAGGAGTGGCCCTCAAGTAGCAAGGCCTGGGCCTCCGAGCAGCCCTGAGCTGCTGTGCCCGCTCCGCTCCCCACTCAGCCCTGGGTGGCTCTGAACACAGGACTGGGCTTTTGCTTAGTTTTTCTCTCCTTGGTTCCTGCCAGCCCTGTCTAGTGCTCATCCCTGAGCTGTGGCCTTCCAAGAAGCCAGGTGGGCCTCCAGGAGGTCCTGGGATGCCTTCAGCTCTGGTTGGGATGAGCATCCTCCAGAAACCCATGTGGTAAAGGCTTGGTCCCCAAGGGGATACCACTGGGAGGGAGGGAGCAGGGCAGAAGGTCACTGGGTCATCAGGGACACGTCCTCGAAGGGAAGGGCAGGACCCTTTCCTCTTCTTTTTTCTCTCTTTTTCTCTCCTGCTGTGATATGCTGCTTCACCACAGGTCCAAAGCAATAAAGCCAATTGATCATGGACTGGGACCACCAAAACTGTGAGCCAAAATAAACCTTCTGTCTTTATAAGTTAATTATCTCAGGGATTTTGTCATAGTGACCAAAACCTGATTACCACATCATCCGATCTCCCACTGACCTTAGTTTATCCAGCTGGCTTTGATCCTATTGCAGAACATTTACTTCTTCAGAGCAATGCCACTATTACTGGACTTCCATGGTCCATACCCACTTTAGTGACTGCCCAGCACTGAATGCCCTGAAATGGGACTGAGCACCTGGCCCCCCTCCCCAGAGTGTGTCTCGCTGAGTGGATGCCCCGACCTGTGTCTGCATGGGGCAGCTTCTGCTCCCTCCTGGGGCCCCAGAGGCCCCGCTGCCTGATGGTTAATTCCATGTGTCATCAAGGAGCTTTTGGGGATGAGACTGACATTGAAATCTGAACTCCTAGTAAAGCAGATTGGCCTCCATAAGGTGATGGGTGCCAGCTAATCACCAGAGGGTCTGATGCGTCTCCTAAGCAAGAGGGTACTCTCCAGCAGACTCCCCCAGACTCCTTAGTTTTGCTTATTCATGCTTATAGTAAGAAGAAAAAGTCTTAGCGCTGCAGTATCCCACCCCATTTAACCCTGAAAAATACGTTTTGCTCTTGAGAGATAAGGGATTCTGTTTTTAACTGAGGTATGATTTATACATGATAAAGTATACGTATCATAATTTCTACAAGGAGATAGAGAGTGTGAACGTGTGACCCACTTTGCGAGGAGTTCAAGACTTCAGATTAAAAAACCAAACCGAATCAAACCAAAAGGGTGTTGCAGACAGATCCAGTACCAGCCCCAAACCGGAAGTGTAAAATATCAGTGTATGAACTTTTTTTTTTTTTTTTGTGGTGCCGGGGATCGAACTCAGGGCCTTGTGCTTGCAAGGCAAGCAGTCTAATCACTGAGCTAAATCCCCAGCCCCAAGTGTATGAACTTTTGATTCCCCTGCACCTTCAGCTCTCTGGGCTTGTCCTGGTGCCGCCTCAGAGGACATTGGCTTCTGGAAAGGCCAGATCTTAAAACTGTATAAATTGTAAGATTGTAAAGGCTGATTGCATGGTAATTCACAGAGTCACTGGCAATATTAACTTGTCTGAGGATCTTGTCTCCAAAGTTGTGTGATCTTTTAGATGGGCCTGGCCCTCTAATTCATGCAATTAAAAACTGTTTCTTTTCTGTGGAAAATACCATAGGCGTGTTTGTGAGGGTTGAAGGAGAAGACATCTGAGCACCTGGCACAAACTGAGTTTGCTGTGTGGCATGCAGAGTAACTTAACTAGGTAATCTGAGACCCTGTCTCACAGAACTGGAATTCTGAACCTATTTCCCATACACATCAACAAAAAATTATACAAACAGATGATGTGCGGTGGGTTTCAGATGATTCAAAAGACAGCGTTCTCTATTTAAAAGTTCTTCTCTAATAAAAACAAGAAATATCTCTGAAACATGTTGATTGCCCTGAGCAAGTTATTACAGTCTTTAGAGAGTAAGCAGCAACACGAGGCAGTGAGCGCAATTAAAGGTTTGAAGACAAAAAACGCTGTGCCCTGATAAAACGTTTCTTGCAAGTGTTGATTCTGTCAGACTCTTGGACACTTGAGGTCCCAGGACTGCTACCTCGATGTTGCGTCACCATGTGTCAGGGCAGCACCAGAGGTGGAAGGCAGCCTTCGCGGAAAGTACAGGAACAATCCTGGCGATGTGTGCTGTCCATAGCCCTGGTCACTAATATTCCCTCGCACATCGCATTTCCACTGTGTGCATAGTACAGGGGTGCCTGTTTCCGAGATGACAAATTTGAATATACTGTGCATGCCCTGAAGAGACTCACAGTGTAATGGAAAAAGCAACCACAGAACCAGAGACAGAGCAGCCAATAAGGCCGAGGGCAGACGTTTGTACAGGGTGTGGGGAAAGCCCAGAGGAGGGATGGCAGAGAGGCAGCCGAGTGTGGAGTAGTGCAGCAATGTTCCCTGGAGAAGGGCCGCTGAGTGTGAAGTGCCTGTGACCCGTGTGCCCTAACAGCATAAAACTGGAAACACGGTGATGTCCAGTCACTACACTTAGATCTGTATCTCCACGCTTTTATTCTTGGATTGTAATTGAAAGGAAAGAGGAAAAAACCCAAGATTTTCGCTGCCGCTGGAGGATAGGCGTGATGGAGACAAAACTGAGCGGGCTGTGGCACCCCCAACTGCAAGCTGGGCCGCCTCCTGGGGTCTCACCTCCTGCCTGGTGGGCTGCCCCCTGCTGGATGGCTCTGTCTGGTGCTCGTCAGCGGGGCAGATTGTGATTTTTCAAAAGATAGGAATCCAGCAGAGCCTCGGCAAGCAGACATCCAGCCAGTGGTTGTCAGCTTGGCAAGCGTCTTAATCTAGGGCTGAAAGGAGCTTTACTGTCAACAGCTTCCTCCCAGATTGATAAATTGGATGCAGACAGCTAGAGCCTAGACCTGCCAAATAAATCTTTAGGATTGAAATATAACTGTGCCCTATGTGGAGCTAGGAGAAACAACCACAAACCCAACACATCAGGATCCCATTTTGAGTCAGAGGATTTTATATTAGGAATGGGAATGATAATTAATATTGGGAGGCCTGTTTTCTGTCTCTGTGGGGAGGTGACAGCTCGCAGCAGTCAGAGTGTGTCCTGTGGGGTGGAGGCCTCTTCCTCTCTCCACATGCAGCCCCGCTCCAGCATGACTGGTATGCCGTGTGTGTGTGTGTGTGTGTGTGTGTGTGTGTGTGTGTGTGTGTACCCCTGTTCCCTGCATCCTGGGAGCAAGCTTCCGGGTTACGCTTGCGCCTCAGGTCCCATTTGCTCTGCAGGACTCTGCAGCATGAGAGAGACTGCTGCCCCTCCAGCTGTGTGGCCAGATATGTGGCTGTGCTGATGGCGGCTGAGTGACACTCTGGGCTCCCCTAGTTCAAGAAGACCTGCCCAAACCAGAAAATGAAGTTTCAAGTTCAGTAGTACCTGCCTCAGAGCTTCTATTACTATCACACCACGTGTTGTCATAATATATATAGGTAATAACAATTATGTATGTATTATATATAATGATCATATATATATATGTAACAAACGACAGTAGAAAAATCTAAAATCACATAGTTAATCAGAGGCAGAAATACCGTGTGTCAACAACGCTGGTTGTATCATTAGCTATTTTAATTCTTGTAGCTCTTCACTTGCTGGCGTAATTAGGAATATGTGCATTTCCACTGGCCTCTTTTCTCAGAAATGAATGCGCTATGTTTATTTTGGAAAATGTCACACATGCCTTCTTTCTGGGCTCTCATATTGTGTTTGGATTTCATCTGAATTTAGTTGGCTGAAATAAGCTATAATTTTTAAGACAGTTTTGTCCAATAAGCCATAAAAATGTTTTGCCAATTTTTGATCCCCAGTTTCAGAATTGGGCTCTAATCGCAGGCCTTCTTATCCCTGGAAATGCAGACATATCTCAGTGACATATTTTTGCCTCATTTTTCAACTTTCTACTTGGCAGATGCATGTGCAATTTGAAGAAGTATCATCCTAAATAGTTTAAATCCAACGTGGCTGACTGGGGAGGAAGACAGTGTTAGGAAAAGTAGAATTTGACATTAAAGCGGCATTGGTGAAAATTATTGTTTTCAAAATTGTTCTCACGGAGTTTGGGTATTTTATCTTGGTCTTTATTGAATGTTTTTAAAATAAAGATAAACAGGTCCAGATCCTGCCTGTCAGGCCAGTGCCAGGAAGAGAGGAGAGAAGTGGGTGCTGCGGCTTGCGCTGTGAGGTCCCCCTTCCCCAAGCTGCGACAGACTCACATTGTGAGTATTCGAATGGGGACTCTTGGCAGTTGTTCAGCCCACTGGGCCCCGCGCCTAATGAGAAGAAGAGCAATGTACAGTGCTGTGACTCCACTCGGGACCTGCCCCTCCTGATGCGCTCTTTCCTTTCCTCAGGAGAGTCTTATGGCCACGAGGCGGCATCAACTCCCAGCAGGCTGTGCTAGACCCCCACTCTCCCTACTGTCCGTGTGTCTGCTCCAGTTTCCTGCCACTCCTCCCTTGCCACTTTGCACTCAAAAAACTCAAATCATGACCCTTAATGGTATTTTACGTCTTCTTGTCTTCATACATTTTGTGCCTCTGCTTAGAATGCTCCTACCTACCGTATACTTCAGGGTGCTGTCTTAGTTCCTTTGGGCTGCCGTGACAATGTGCCATTCACTGAATGGTGCGATAGACATGTCTTAAAGACAGCAGAAATGTATTTCTCGTGGTTCTGGAGCCTGGAAGTCCAAGACGTGGGGGCCCGTGTAGGCAGGTAGGTTATGGTACAAATGCCAACCGTCACTTTCATACTGTAGCCTCACCCGGTGGAAAGAAGGCAAAGGAAATGGTTTAGACCCCCTTGTCAGGGCACTTACCTCCTTCCTGAGTGCTCTTTGCTCACACCCTAATTCCCTCCCAAAGGCTCCAGCCACTTCTACCTTCCCGCTATAGAGTCAGATTTCATCATATGGAAGTTCAGGGAGATACAAACGTTCAGTCCATGGTTGGCCAGCTCTGAGGCAGAAACAACCTGGCAGAAGCTGCTCACATCACGGCAGCCAGGAAGCAGGGAGCAAGGAGGAGCTGGAGACAAGAACCCTCCCTTCTGGCTCAGGCCCCTTCTGACCCGGCCCGCCTCTAAACATGAGACTTAGGGGGCCATTTTAGATCTAAACCATAACATCCTTCACTGAGAATTGAAAATGTGAGAGATGGTAAAAAGTCAGTGCAGGAGAATTAAACAAAATTAATTTTTTTTTTTTTTGTGGTGCCGGGGATCGAACTCAGGGCCTTGTGCTTGCAAGGCAAGCACTCTAATCACTGAGCTAAATCCCCAGCCCTAAACGAAATTAATTTGGCTGTCATGATTAGACCTTTCAACAGTGGGGATGTTTGGTTATATGCTGCTGACTATCGTTCCACACACAGTGGCTTACGATGACAGTGCTTGTTTTGCCCGTGAACCTGCCTCGTAGGCTGGGTGGGGACGGCTCTTCTCTGTGCCACCTGGTGTCAGCGGGGCTCTGTCGCACAACATCAGGCGGTTGACACCAGCTATCTGAGGAGGGCGTTGCTGGAGCTGTCGCTGAAACCTAAGGTGGCCTCTTCCGGAGGCTGCTGGGACTCACACCCTGGCGCCTTCCATTCACCCAGGCTCAGAGTGCCCCGCAAATTCAAAAGGAGCGTGCGGGACCAGTAACATGGCCGCAGCCTTTTTTAGCAAGTACGATCTGCTGTGCTGGAGCATAAAGACATTTTAATTGATTTCTTATTCCTGGTTTTCCCTTTAATTGCAGTCAGCAAACTCTTCCTCGGGGTGGGTTTATGGTGGCTGAGAGAATCCTTTCCATGCCTCGATAATTACTGCACACGATTTTCTTTTTAATGAAACTTGCCCTGCACCAGCACCATTATTTATCCAAAGAGAAAACCTTCTGTGCATATAAAAATTAGGTCCATGTGGATTGGAGGTTTTTATTACACAGGCTTTGAAAACAACCCCACAGATTAATGTATAAGACTGAACTCAGGCCCCTTCACTGTAGTTACAGTGGTCTCTGCACAACAGAAAGATGTCCAAGAAATGTGGGATATTGATTGGCACACATGTGGCTTTTTAGCAGCAGTTGTTCACCCGGATGTCTTTGACCAGGCATCTACATATTCTGGAATGTAATTAAAGTAGCTGTTTGGAAATGTGTGCTTTCTATAAAATCATGAATTTATTGTGCTTAATTATTATTGTTTTTATGGAATTGTTTTTTAGTCCATGTGTGCGGGGCATAATTTTTACATACCTTATGTGGAGCTGGTACATGCATGTAGCACAGATTAATTCCTTCTTTGATCCCCTTTCCCTTCTCTCCCTCTCCCCTCCCTCCATCTCTTGGCTCCCTTCCCCTCTGAGAAAGATCTAGCTTCCTACTTCTGATTATCTGTCTTTTATCTTGCTCTTTATGCTTTGGGTTTCTCGCATAAGAGAAACTATTTTAATTAACACTGTCCTTTTATTTATTTATTTATTTATTTTTTTCCACCGGGGATCGAACTCAGGGCCTTGTGCTTGCAAGGCAAGCACTCTAACCACTGAGCTAAATCCCCAGCTGTCCTTTTTTTTTTTTTAAACCACAGTTAAAATTGAGTAAAACCACACAAGACTTTGGTCTTGAAAAAGTGTTTAAACTATAAAGAGCACACAGGGTGTTTGACAGCACATTACCTTTTTGGATACTGCCACTGTGCAGGCACTTGCCTGCTCCCTCGTCTTACCCACCTGCCACCATTCCGGGGCCAGCTTGCTCTTGAGATGGCTGGGAAATTCCTGAATCAGATGGAGAGGGTCTGGTTCTGCCACCGGTTAGTTGTATAGCCACAAGCAAGATACAGTACTTCCTTGGCCTCATGCTTAGAATGGGGTCATCTGATCACCAGTCTCTAAAATTATGACTTTATGAACGATATGTAAGAATGACAGTGGCAGAAACAAAATTAAAATAAGAAGAAATATTTTTCTTTTGCAATTAAATTAAAAATGGTCAAACCACAAGTGTTACTTAAAAATGGATTTTAAAATCTTCTGCTGTATTTCCTAACCCACAGTTCTTCAAGCTTTCGTGAGACATTTCAGTGTCTTGTTTAAATGACTTGGTTAGGGAGTAGCCGGCCCTTACCTGGCTTTATGTGATTTTGCAACAATTTGAGAAGCAGGTGATTCTTATATCCCACTTACTAAAGGCAAAAATGGGACCTTTTGGTTCTTTCAGCTCTTTAAATCTCGAATGCACCCTAAAATAACAGTCTTAGGAAGCCTTGCTGATGGCGAGGGCTGTGCACATAGTGCTGACTGGCAAGAGGAGGCAGGGAACATTTTCTAGACCAGTTGCTAACACCAAGGTTGTCTTTGCCTTTAGGATTTCCATGACTGTGATGGATCAAGCATGGACTCCATTAAATATCATAACCATTCCAAGCACTTTATATTCATGACCTCAAATAGTGCCCATTTGAAGTGCTGTTTCTGAGCATGGCTTCTACAGGAGGTTCTGGATCCAAATCCCAGCTTACTGACCAGCTGGGATGACCTTACCTCATTGTAGTGAAGTGTTTTGAGGCTTTAATGAGATAATATAAAAGTATTTAGCGCAGCAGCTGGAATAGTCAGTATCAGCTACATGTTAACTATTTATAATCATTGCTGTTGCTACCAGCTCTATCAAAAAGGTTATCTGTAACACAAAAGGGTTACTTTGAGGAATCGAGGAACTTGTCCATTTACACAGCTTTTGCGTAGCTGTCTTAGAAGGTTTGTTGCTATTTAATGCCAAATTTCCTAACTTTTAAGCTATATTATAGTTAAGTTATACGTATAGGTAACATATATAGTTAATGTTATAAAATTTAGTAAAATATTTTGGTTCTTTCAGCTCTGTGTGAAGCGATTAAAATTGGATCCTTCCAAGAATCCTGCAATAGGAATCTTGCTTGTCTTGTTTATTGTGCCAAAGATTTGCAAGCGGATGAACTCAGGTTCCTCATCCGGGCTGCGTGTGGATGACAGCTTCCTGCAGTCATGGATTCTGAAGGGGGAAGGAAAAGGTAAAATGAAGCAGCAAGGATTCTGTGTGTCCTTTTGGACAGGCAGGAGTCTTTGAGGATTACATTATTCCCTCCAGAATTTTTGATCTCTTATTCTTGTGCTAAGATCACACATTTATCCTCCTTTTTTGTCTTTCCTAAAACCTACATTAGAGTGGGTCAAATGTCTATAATTTCTTAGGATAAAGAAGCAAGAGTAGTTAATGAGCGTTCTCAAGGAAAGTCACAGAATCTGCTCACATATTCATTCACCTGCCGGATTAAGGACGATTTATTCACTTCAATGCCAAAGAGCAAATTCCTAAGCTACTTTAGGAAAACATGAAGAAGAAAAATGAAAAATAGGTTGGAATGAGAAAAGCCGACAAAATACCTTAGGATATAATGGATTGAAAATAACACAGAATGTGGGAGTAGAAATTGGATAATATTGTAGAGAAAAAGGAAAATTAAAAATATGCCTCAGCTTAGAAAGAGGTGCTGTTTGACTGTTTGTGCATAAATGCAACATGGGAAATTGTGGTTTTCAGTTTTGAGTAAAACCTTTAAATCTTGGCAATCAATTTCAGAAGCAAATTTCTTTGCCAAGTAAGAGTTTCTGCGCAAAGCCACTGAAGGAAAGAGTGTTAATAGAGATTAAATATAGTTGTCGACAATATCATCACTAATAAAGAAGTCATCTAATGTGATCAAAATCATAATTTAATGAATGTAGTAAAAGTAACCTTGAACGAGAAGCCAGCATGCCCAGGAGGCCCTGGACTGTTTCGGCCGTGAGTAAAGGAATCATTTTCTCATCTGCAAAACGGGACACTTGGCCTTGCTCACTGAGGGTCCACAGCTGGTTGGGTGACACTGTTGGCTTATGATGATTTTAGGAGTTTGAGGCTAAATGAAACAAAAGGAGCAGGAAGGAGAAAGGGAGGCAGGAAGTCCCTGCACCTGGGGACCTGCTCCGAAGGGCCTGGCGGTGGCACAGGAGCCTGTCGGGTGCGTTGGCTGGGGCTCCACTGTGAGGTGGTGGGGTCCTGGGAAGCGCAGGAACAGCCGGGGTGCTCACCTGGACAAGCAGCGTGAGGACAGGTGTCCGGACTTGGGTACCCGGCCACTGGGAGGAGACGGAAGCGCAGCCAGAGCCCGCTGCTCTCTGCTCCAGGGTGACAGCCCAGCGGGAGGGGAGAGAGAAGAGCAGCTGGGAGGGCGCCCGGCTGTCGCTGTCCGCAGGAAGCTGGGTGGGACTCGGCTTGTGCCAGAGCAAGACTGCACTCAAGAAGGGCGGGTGCTGCTTCTGAGTGTGGGATCAGTTTAGGTCTCCCTCTCTCAGACACACTCAAGGGGAGGCTGGACGTGAAGGCGTCTCCTGAAACGGCTTCTCAAGTGGCTGCAGATCTCAGAGGGTGCCGGATTCTCTGGGTGCGGCACCCGGCCCAGCACCAGGCGGGTACTGGTAGCTCGCTGCTCTGCCATTGCACGGTGCCATTCATCACGGGGCCGGAAAGGCGGCCGGGCTTGTCAGAAAGCCTTTCTCTCGGGAGCACCAGGAAACAACTTGATAGACAACTTCCTAGCTCTGCGTCCTCATCCGTTAAGTCTTCCTCTGTGTCTGTGTGCACCTCAAGGCCGTCGATCATCTCCTCCTTGGCAAGCCAGTAGCTGTGCACTTCTTTCAGTGTAGTCTCCACCCCTGAAATTAGTTTGTATTTTCTTTCTTTTCTTGACTTCATCCAACTCCTTATTTACTTCCCTTTGCTTTTTCCTACATGGATGCTGCTAACCAACAGTCAGTTCTAAGGGCTAAGTACATTTAGAACCACATCAGACAGTAGTATAATTTTTGCTTCAACTGACAGACATAATTTAGAAAACTTGTAAAGAGCCCGGGAAGTCTAGTTTTGCGTCTGATTTCCTTTCTTCCTGCTGTTCCAAGTCTTCCGTCTTGTGTTTCTTCCGTTGTGCTGAGGGCACTGTAGCCGTGTTTTGGGGGGCGGCCCACCGGTGAGAGTCCTGCTTGTCCTTCATTCGGGAATGACTCACTTTTCCCTGTATTCCTGAACGCTGGAATTCTATGTTGACAAAATTCAAAATCCTCTTCCTTTTAGCAGATGAAACACATTTTCCCACTTCCTCCTCACCCATGTGGATTCTGATGAGGGATCCACTCTCATTCAAATTACTTTTTTCCCTGTAAGTGAAACATCATTTCTCCTTGGCCGGTTTCAAGATTTTTTTATTTAGCTGTAGTTTCTGAAGTGTGCGACATTCTTTGATGTGGCTTTCTTTGGATTTTTCCTGTTTGAGTTTTGTTCAGCCTCTTGAATCTGTACGTTTCTGTCTTTCAACAAATTTGGAAAATTTCCTGCCAGAATTTTTTTCAATACTTTCTCAGCCCTACCTCTTCCTTCTCTCCTTCTGAGACTCCAGTGGCACAAAAGTCTGATTTGTGATATACTAGCCCTGATCGCTGAGGCTCGATTGATCTCTCTCGTCTTTCTCTCTGACAATCACATTTGATGATTTATATTGTTCTGTCCTTCAGTTCACTGATTCTTGCCTCTGTCTTTTCTGTTCTGTGGTTGAACCCATTAGTTACTGTACTTTTTAGTTCAAAATATTCCACTTGCTTCTTTATATGTTTAATTTTCTTGGCGATTTGTTTGCTGATACTTTTTTTTTTCATTTATTGTGAGCATGTTTATAGTTGCTCATTACAGCTTTTTAATGATGGCTGCTTTAGAATCTTTGTCAAGGTTGGAAATGTAGCTCAGTGGTAAAGCACTTACCTAGCACTTGCAAGGCCCTCAGTTCACTCCCCAGCACCACAAAAAAAAATAAAGTACATCAAGTCTTTGTCAGATACTCTATCATTTAGGGTTGGATTGTTATTTTTCATTAATTTTAATGTTTTTTTATTTGATGCATGATTTTTGATTGGAAAAACCTGTCTGGACAGGGGAAATGGAAGCACCATGCTCTTAGCCCCAGCTCAGATCCGAATTCCAGGTATACCAGTTGGCCTTTACTGATACCATGGTGATGGAAAAAGGGCTTCTGAGTACTCCTGGGCAGGAGTGGGATAGATTTCTGACTTCCCACCATATCTGTGCGACAACTTCCCTTGCTGGGAAGAGTGGTCTGTGGTCATTACACTCCGACAGCCTTACCAACACCATGTGCATGGAAGCCTCGGGGCTACTGAGTGGTGGTGAGAGTCTTGACTCTCAATCCTGAAAGAGGGAGGTTAGGATGGAAGGTCAGGCTCCTCGTACGGTCTCCTATGGCTCTCGGGCAGTGGGGATGGGGATTACAGGGTTTTGTACCACGCTTGCAGGATAAAGGTCCTAGCTCTTCAGCTGGCCTTCTCTCCCCCAGCCATGGCCAGTCTGGGACTCAGCAGACTGAATCAGCTCTGCACAGCCCACCGAGGGTGAAGCATACATCCGTCACTCAGCCTTCCTTGCACTGGTGGCGGTGGCCCCGTGGTTTTCCTGTGGTGTTGGGCCAGAGCAGAACGTTTATTGTCTAATAGTCTTCTACCTTATTTAGCTGCCCCCTTCTTGGTCCTTTGACTAAAGAAAGCAGACTTTTTCTGCTCTACCTGTACCCACTGGCATTTCTGAGGTGCTGTCTGGACTGGCCCCATATCTGAGCTATCCAGGGCAGAGAAAAGACCAGGGACTCCACCACTGTGCCATTCCCTCGGTCCCAGTGTCCCCAGTCAGTCCACCTTCACAGCCTTCACAGGTTCATTTTACTCATCATGTCCAGGGATTTAGCTACAGTCAGCAGGAGGAATAGGGAACAATATATCCCTTCTGTTTTCCGAGAAGTGACAGTCAATTACCTACATTTGACAAGGAATGATGTAAGAGGTTCATCACTCTCCTAGCAGTTGTCCACTGATGCGCTCACACTCATTCACGTGGCAGCGCTGGCTAAGTGCCCGCCATGAGCCTCCTCTCGCTTGGCAAGGATCACAGCTTCCCAGGGTTAGAGCTAGAGCTAGAGGGGTGGCTGCAGGAGGAGAGGGGAGCCACCACCTCACTCTCCCCAGCACGGCTTCTCCTTGACGCCAGCTCTGCTCCCTGCCGCCCATCGTCCTCCGAGTGAAGCGTCCCCAGACACCTCTGGAACCAGTAGGATTATCATAAGGCAAGACAAGGAAGCTTAGCTGTTTATGGTCACACAGCTAAACCTGACATGTCATTGAAAAATATTTTGTTAGGAAAGAGATCCCTGACTGACAAAAAAAATTGCCAAGATAAAAGTGTTAAAATGAAAACCCACACCCAGAGTCGCTTCTTCCTAACACCTTACTCCATTTTCTTGATGACTTATTTTCCTTTTCTGCACACACACACGTGTACATGTGCACACACACACACACACAACAATTCAACATGCTGCCTGCATTCCAGTTCTATAGACTGACCCAGTAATGTCCTTTATAATGTTTTTCCTGCTGCAGTATAGAATCCAGCTCAGGATCAATTGCTGCATATGTTTGGAGGGTCTCTTCAGTATTCGCTAACCTGGAACAATTCCTAAAGATGATTTAAAGAAAATGGAATGGTAAAACTTTCATATAATCAGTGTTATTTATAGGTACTCTCAGCAGATTGTGAACTTATTAACATGCAAAAAGGTAGAATTTCAGTTGTCTGTAAAAGAAACAAGGTATCTTTTACCTGCGTGTAATTAAGTTAAAAAGCGAAGCTTAAAAAAAGCTATAGAAACAAAAAACGGTGAACCTAAAATTAGAAAATTGTTCTGTAAATCAGAATGACAAGTATTGTTCTTTTATCACTTACAAGTTCCAGGAGTCATTAATGAAAGTGCATTTGTACAATTTACACAGCAATTAAATGCTCACAAAGTTCTAAAAGGACAGGCTTTACAGCTTAGCCAAGAGTGTGTTTTAGTCTACCTTCAACAGTCAAATATTGCTAATTTGCCCGTCCTGATAAGTTCCCTTTGGTGAGCCCTGCCTCATAAAAGTATGAGCGAGCAACGCACAGGATCTTTATTTAAGTCCTGAATTTTGAATGTCCTGTTGATAAAATTATGCTCAAAGATTAGATGTGCCATTACCCTGCATGTGAATGATCACCTGTATGTGCCATGGGTTAGCTGCAATCCCCGAGGCCACAGAATGTTTCTCAGACAGCTTTGAAGGTACAGCATCTGAAATGTATATTCCCAGCATGGGAAGGCTTCATATTACAGTGATCCATAAATGCCCATCCTCATAGCAGCACAAGTTATAATAGCTAATTCTGGAAAGCAGCCTACTCTATATGCCCATCAACAGATGGATGGATAAAGAAAATCTGGTACATGACAGAATATTATTCAGCCATAAAGAAGGATAAACTTGAGTCATTTGTAAGAAAGTGGATGCAGTTTAAGACCATAATTGTATCAGGTAGCCTGCTTCTAAAAATGGCTTGCCAACAAAACACCACCAGATTCTGAGTTACTCACCTCTCCTTCTGGAGTTGGATTCCAGGTTCTTCTTGACTAGAACAAAGAGCTGAACAAAACGAGCAAAAAGACAATGATAAAGTTTATTCAAGAAAGCAGTGAAGAGTGGGGAGAAATTGGCTCTGCTGAGCTAGCTTGGGCCAAGTAAATAGAAAGAGGGTGAGCACGGGCTACCATGGAAAGGTATGATAGCCCTGCTCCTCATGACTGCCCTTCTTTTATACTCTCCAAATCTGGAGGAACTCCATGGGAACTTCTACATCCGGGTCCTGAGAGGTAGTGCTGGGATCCTACACCTCAGGCTGACGTCAGGTCCAGGTATCCTATCGAAAACCTGCTCAAATTCTCAAGAGAAGTCCACGTGCAGGGCTTTAGGAAGTGTTCTGCACATGTGTCTGGGATTTTGTAGTTAATGGGTCACGCCTACTCCCCCACCCAGATTTGCCACACCCTACTCTCCTATCTCATTAATGCTATATGAAATAAATCAGAAACAGAAGGTTATATATTGCAGAGTTTCTCTTGTATGAAAAACTCAAAGTGTAACTAGTTTAAAGAGACAAAAGATAGATTATAGGAAACAAGAAGGTAGACTTTGCAGAGATGGGAAGGGGACCTGAGAATGAAGGGAGACAGAGGACGGTGGGGAGAAAGGGAAGTAAAGGGATTAAGATATAGACATGGATATGTTTCCCCTGATGAACATACGGATTACGTGCTGTAGCCATTGCACTAATAAAAAGGAATTAAAAAGCATTTGGCAACTAGAGTTTGTCTTTTGGACAAACTTGCACGTTGGTGGCTCCTTCCTGCCCTGTGTAGAATTCTCTGGTCAGCAGCCTAGTTTGCCTCCCAGCCAGCATCAGCAGAACACTGTTTTGATGCTTCAGGGGCCCCGGAAGCACGTTTTCAATGGGAGCTCCCGCCCTGCCCCGAGAGGGAGAGAGGCACTTCTCCCAGTGCTTGGACTGATGATGTCCACTATGAGCAGACACTGAGAGGTCTTCTGCACTGGAGAAGCATCTTAATATCTGGAATACTTATTTTAGGATTTTAAGCAATGTGACACAGGGCCTTCTGTGCTCCCAGAAGATGCCCAGGTAAGAAAATAGGATCCTCCACACTCCCCCTGCACTGTTCCATCCCCATCTCTTGCACACACAAAGACACACTTAAATGCTAAGGGCATACTGCTCAGTTTAGTTGGTATGCTTATGCAAATGGGTACACCTTCTCCATAGTTTCAAGAATAGGCATGTTTAATAAATCACATTTTACTTATTTTGGAATCCTTAACTTAGAGATAATGCACCATTTCAAATACAAGTTCATAAAGCCAGGAGTAAAAATGTCAGGTTAAATGACAAATTCCTAGTTACTATTCTTTGTCTTTTTTCTGCTTCACTATTTTTAGCTCAGAAGTTCACCTCTGCGCCACAATGCCTCACTACGTTACTTTTATGGTGATTTCCAGCAAGCCGAGGTTTGGAGCAGGAAAATAATCTTCCACTGTGCTCAAATCAGTGCACAGCACTTGTTTATACTTTTCATAGAAGCAGTCTTCCACTCTTCTGAAATAAGTGCACACTTGTTTATGCTTTTCGGACCAGTGTTTATTTCACTTGTCTCCTTCCAGCATGGGTGTGTTTTTGTTTGTCTCTCTTGACACTGAACACATCCTTGGAGGTGGCCTAATTCTTGGGCTCTGTGTCTCCTGCTCAGTATTCGAGTTTGTTATTCAATTAGGTAGCTTCAGCTTGTGTTTCAATTCTTTGCACTTACACAATAAAAATTTCTGTAGTTAAGAAACAAAGAGGCGATAGTTGAATATATGGAAGTAAACAAGAGGTGGCTGTGAAAATTATTTTGATGAGTTTAGGCATGTACAGTTTGAGAAAGATTTATGTGGAAACATTGTAAAGCAATTTAAATATTCTACCTCATTTATTATATTAGATTGAAAAATAAAGTGAAATGCTACCTCATTGCCATGCTGAGAATGTGAGTCTTTTAACAAATTAATTTGCATATTTACATTTACAAAAAGTAAATAGTTCTTAGGCTCTCATATTCTTTCACAATGAGGAAACAAGCATCCCATAGAAAAAAATGGACGAAAGACTATAGCAGACCCCTCACCACAGAAAATATGTAGATGGCAAATAAGCACAGCAAATGATGTTTCACATGCTATGCTACCTAGAAAATGCAATTCAAACCTCAGTGGGATGCTCCTACATACCTATGAGAATGGCCTGAGTCCAAAACACTGACAATACAAAATGCTGGAGAGGATGTGGGGCCACCATGGGTGCTGGCGGGAATGCAAAATAGTATTGAGACTTCAGAAACACTTTAGAAAGTTTCTTATAATCAACCCAGCAGTTGTGCTCCTTGGGTGTTTATCCAAAGGAGATTAAAACATATGTCCACCAAATAACCTGCATACAGATGCGGATAGTAGTCATAGTCATAATTGCCAAAACTTGGAAGCAACCAAGATGTTCCTCAATAGATAAATGGATAAACAACATATGGAGCACCTGCACAAAAGAATATGGTTTGTTGCAAAAAGAAACACACTATCAAGCCACGAAAACACTGATTTGTATTTGTCACAACTGACAAACTTACGTATTATACGTATTATATAGAGAAGGAAGTATTAAATACGTATTATAAAGAGAAAGAAGTCAGTCTGAAAAGGCTATGTGCTATATATATGATTCCAACCAAGTGACATGCTAGAAAAGCTGAAACTATGGCAACGGTAGAAAGATGAGTAGCTTCCGAGCATCGGGGTAGAGTGAGGGATGAGCAGGTGGGCCACAGAAAAGTCTTAGGGCAGCGAGACTACTCTATCTACTAATGGTAAACACGTGTCATTACACATTTGTCCACATCCACAGAATGTACAAGACAAGGAGCGGACCCTAATATAAACTGTGCACTTCAAGGAATAATGATGTGTCAGTGTAAGTTTGTCAGTTGTGACAAATACAAGGAGTTCTTCAGATCCGCCAGGGATCGGTTCCTGGGCCCCGGGAGACAGCAAAGCGCACGGATATTCAAATTGGCCTCCTTAAATTAGTCCTCTGTATCTGCAGGTTTTACAGCCTCAGACTCAGCCACCCACAGATCTAAAATATGTTTTCAAGGCTGGGGTCTAGCTCAGCGGTAAAGGGTTTTCCAAGCACATGCAAGGCCCTGGGTTTGATCTCCAGCACCACAAAAAGATAATCAAGCAGACGAACATTTCATATCGACTGTATACTACTCCGTGTGTGGGCTACAGATCATGGGGATGCTGTGCATGTGTGTATGGAGGAAGTAAGTGGGAAATCTCTGTACTGTCCTCTCAGTTTCACTGTGAATTTAAATCTTCCCTAAAAATAGTCTGTTAAAAACACTAACAGTAACGTCCATCAAAACTTTCTCAATGGTCACAAGAAATATAAACTATAAATGCAAAATCAGACCAGAGTTTTGTGTTTTGCTGAGGAGTAGAAGATAAGTTTCAGATTTGTTAAACAGTCATATTCCTTCAATGGGAAGCAGTTAATTAAATTTATGGTGATTACCTCTGGGTCATAAAATTATTCTTGATTTTTATTTCCTTCTTAAGATGTTCCTATTTTCCAAATGTTCTGTAATAAATGTTTTATTACTTTAGCTATTAGAGAATGTCACTTTAAACTGAGAGGACACAGCTGGATGATATTGACTTTAATAATTAATTAATATTTAGTAAATTTAGATGACCTTGTCAAGTGGAAAAAAGAACAGCAAGTTTATCTCAAAACTACAGGCTAGAAAGAAATATTTTGGTGATTCTTTTTATTCTAAGTCTACTTTTCTATCAGATTCAAACAGAAAAACAAAATGATCCTTAAAACAAACCTTAGGATAGGGATATAAAATGAGCAAAAATCATGAGTGAATTTTATAGGGTTACTAAGACTGGTTGGTTACTTTCAGCTTTTCTCTGCCAGAACTATAAAAATAAATCATGTTTTATCAACTGTGCTTCTGGAAGAAACATATTGCTTGAGAAATGAAAAAAAAAATCTCCAAATATACTGCTGAGTAATTTTTGAAATATTTTATCTTTTCATAGCAAGCCAAAAACACTTTCTGCTTTGAAAACATTATCATTCATGGATGTAACTCCTTGTTGCAAATATTCAAATTATAGTGGTCATTTTGAAATAAATTGTCACTTTTTAATGTGCACTAGAGAAAGGAAAAAGCACAAGGACTATTCATCATTTTAATGGTTATTTATGCAAGTAATTGGGAGACTGTCTTTCTTTGGATGTTGGTGGTTTGGGTAGAAGTTCCTGAAGGAAGGAGTCCTCCCTGCTTAGGTGTTCTGCTCACACACTGAGTGCAGTGTTCTGTTTTGTTTTTGTTGTTGTTTGTTTGTTTTGTTTTTTGGTGCTGGGGATCCAACTTGAGGCCTTGTGCTTGCAAGGCAAGCACTCGAGGTAGGAATAGAGTGTGGCCTGACCTGGCTGGGAAGATGGACATGACCTTGGGGGACTGGTCTTGACCTGATGTCAGCCTGGGGCACGAAATTCCTATCGCCCCTCTTCTCACAGGTCTCACAAGAACAGAATCCAGATAAATGTGAACGGCACCACGAGCTCGCCCCTTCTCTTTCGCGCTTGCCCTCTCTCCCTCTTGCCCTCTTAAACCCCCTTTGCCCCCTGCTCCCTAACTCATGCTCTATCTTTAGCTCCCTAGCCTCCCACTCCTTTTCAGATCCCTACTGCAGCAGGGCTGGCTATTTTATTCACCTGGCAAAACCAGTCTCCCTTTTGTCACCCAAATAAACCTCCCTAATGCCCTAAAAATTTCTCCTGCAATTCATTGCCTGTGCGAATAAAGAACCTGGAAATATCCTCTCTGAATGCCATACCCTCCTGCTTCACTCTGACCACTGAGCTAAATCCCCAACCCCTAGTGCAGTGTTTTTAATGCTGTCTGTATTTGCACACAGCAGGGAGAAGAATAATTGGGAAAATGCAGAGTGAAGGTGCTCGTATCAGAAATCAGCTCTAACAAGTATCTGTTACTGCTGCAGTGGACACATCCATTCCAAAGACAATAGTTACATTTGTCATGAGGGTTATATTTTAATCTGTATAAACAATCTGATGCATCTCACTCATAGTTTTCGAATCAGCATGGTATTAAATTGGCGTTCACAGGCTCTAATGAGCATTCTGCTTCTTCTACTTTTTATTTTGCTTTTAAAATATTGCAGAATTCATGGTCCCTTAGCCTTTTGGCTAATACATTTTATATATTTTATTTCTGCAGTGTGAGCAAAATCTCTCCTAGAAAATGCAGCTTCCAAGATTGAATTTAGAACCTGAATCAAAGAAAAAAGCCAGAACCCTTTTCCTGAAGCTTCAACAAACGTGAGTGCTAGCTTTCCGCTGCGTGTGTGTGGCGGGTGGGGGGGAGTTTCTTATTTTACACTGCTGCTGCGTTACAGCTTGTGATTATATATTTCAGGTGATCAAAGAACCACCGAGACATCTGCTCCAGGCTCCCAAAGCTTTGTACCATTTGTAGTTTGGTGACAGTTCCGCACTGCTGCACAGCAAATAACCCTTCCAGCTTACTGGCTTGATAACAACAATCATTTATTTGTTAAAAATTCTGGGCTCACTGGGCAGCTAGTCTCTGCTCTCTGTCCTGTCAGTTGGGCCAGCTCGGGTGTCTGCAGACAGCTGATGTCATGCTGGGTCTGGAGGACCCAAGACACACTTGCTGTTGCGTTTGGTCCTTGGTCCATGATGGGCAGTCCTGGCCGGCTTCTCTCGCTTCAGAGCAGTCTTCTGTGTTCTCGGCCTCTCTGTCTGCGATCCAGCCGCGGCTCCCCGGCTCCCTTGAAGGCTTCTCAGAGCAGCAACAGAGCATGCGCAGACGGCCCCAGACGTCTTACGGGCAGAGCAAGCAGTTTGTGCAACATCTACCGTTGCTCAAGAAATTAATATCGGAGGGCAGCAACCAACAGTATGAAATTAGGGAAGCGCGACTCATGTGGAGAGTTTCGTAACAAAAAGAATCCCAGTTATCTTGAGGACTGTTTCTCTTACTCCATTACAGCGAATGCAAATAATAAATTCGACGTATTTTTCTCCTCCAGTGACCATTCAAAATCAGCTCACTGTACCTACGTGAAAATCGCAAAGTAGTTATCTAATAAAACCGCAAAAGAAATACAACGAAACCTGTTCAATAAAGTACAAGGGCCCCCCCATCATGTGAATATATTCATGACTAATAGTAGCTGATTAGTTTTTAAAGTCAGTTAAAAGCAGGGAATCAAAGACCGAATCACGTGTGACGTAAACGTTTCACTAACCTAAAATGAGCAAATATACATTTATTCACCAATATTTTAATGTCAAGCTGAGGGCTTTTTTTTCGTGTGAGTTCGGATATTTGACACAGAATGAGATTGGGCCGTCCCCAGATTCTCTGGGACTGGTTCCTTTGCCCCAGGTACGTGGCCCTCAGCCATGCACATCATCCTTGGTGAAAGGGCTGTGTCCACAGCCAACCTGGAAGGGCAATTTCTTCTGGAAAAGCATTGACTGGCCTACAAAAATGTATAAATCCAGTCAGTTTGATGTGCTCCACAAGCAAGAGATAGGTAAGCATATTCTGAATACATAAATGTACTTAAACCCAAATGGATTTAAAGATCATGGAGCTTTTGGAAATGTCTGGTCAGTTCCCAATGTATCTGTTACTGACTTTTGAATGGAAAATACAAACTGAAAATAAAATATGATTAACAAGTTTGAAGTCCTTGACTTTCTATTAATAAACTCAAAGGAAGGAGTATGCTTTTGATTGAAGACTCTTCGCTCAGTTTTTAACTTCCTAACACATGAGAAAGGAAATGGTTGAAATATCTTTGGTTGTTGTTGTTGTTGTTGTTTTGAGACAAGATCTCTATGTAGTCCAGGCTGACCTTGAACTCACTGTGTAGCCCAGGCTGGCCTTGAATTTGTGGCAGTCCTCCTGACTCAGCCTCATGAGTGCTGGGATTACAGGTGTGCGCCACCATGCTTGGGAAAATATTTTTGATTAAAATTTATTCAATACATAAGGTAGAGATTTGTCATGAGAAAGGCATCCATTTATGTCACCCTTTCTATAAGCACATGTCATTAGACTCAGATAAATGTAGACTAACAAAGTAACAAGCGATATTTAATTAAATCATTTTATTATAATTCTGACTGAAAAGTATAGTCAATAAAATTAGTGGATTGAAAAATAAAATTAGAATTCTCTAGATTTTTTAAAAAGATGTTTACATTGCTTATTTGAAAAAGCATTTAAATCACCCTCTTCACAACTACAGCTCCCAACATACTACCTTCCACATAGTTCTGCAAGAACTAAAATAGCATGTTTTTGTTACTTGGTTGTAAGAAGCAGAGAGGAGTCCTCGGCGGGAGTGATGCAACTATTTGGGGACCCTCTCCCATTTCCTTTACCATATCACAACTGGAAACTTAAAATTATTCCTGATTTCTTGCTGAAATTTCAGTTCTCACTATATGTGCTGTGTCTGGCAAAGTAACAAGCAGATAGAAATTAAGCATTGTTATTCTTTAAAATGACCTGGAGTTTTAGGTTCATGGAGTCCACACTTGTAAGGTATGTGCAGATTTCAAAAGCAAAGCACTGATTTTTATTCAGAAAGGTGTTCTAGTTTTGTTTAGGTTCTGGCCTCACACCATCTCGCGTCATTTGTCCTGTTGTGGTCTGGGCAGGCGTCCTTGGAGGTCGGCCAGTGGGAAGAGCCGCTTCCCCGCCGGTCACAGACGGCCCGGCTCTCGGGGGCACTAGCGGTGCCAGCGGCACACAGTCAGCGTGCACCCGGCCCTGCACGCGTTCTGCGCCATGCTGATCCCGCTCCCAGAGTGCTCCTCCTGGTCCTCCGCCCGGCCTCTCCAGGGCCTGGGCTCCGCGGCTCTGGGTTCGAGTCCCCCCTCCGCCCGCTGCATTTCCTGCCCTGAGACCCCCGGAGCGCCGCAAGGAGCAGAACTGGGACGGACAACCGGGAGCCGGGAGATCGTCCACGTGGAACGGGAGCAGAGCTGGAGGTGGGGAGGAAGGGAAGGAAAAGGGGGTTTTAACAAAGAGAATCAGGTTGGGGATTTAGCTAAAGTGGCAGGGTGCGTTCCAAAAAAAGTGACTCGAAGAAAAAGTGGAAATGGAGCTTTTTCAAATGGGAAGGGGAGGAAGAGATGGAGGGGGCAGGGAGGATGGGAGGGAGAGAGACACCAAAGAATTAAGATGGGTTTGCACATGCACAAACTCTGCACGATAAACATGATCATTATGTATGCAAACACGTACTAATTTAAAAATACACACAAAAAAGAATTCAGGTTCCTAGGTGCCCCCTCGGACTCACCGCCTAACAAGCTTTAACGAACTTTCCAGAAGATTCTTAATCTCCCTGAAGAAGTATTAACGCAGACCGTGTTTCCTGTCAATAAATCTCAAAGGAGATCCTCATCTCCTGATGTTTGTTTCTTGAAAGGAAAAAATGTATGAAAAATATGGATGGCTGCAGGCTCTTGTATATCCTAACTCCAGGGTCTCTTACGCAATAACGTTTCATAGTCACTGGATACTCAAAGATATTCGTGCTCCTTAGAGACCTATATGGATGTGCAAAGACTTCTTCTGGCTTATTTTCTGTTCCTTGTTTCATGAGGAACTTTCTAGAACTCGAGGTTCCAGTGAGGCTTGTGTCTAACCTGTCTCCATGGGTTTCCTCAAAGGAAGCTTAATGTAGAAAATGGCTTCCCTGTCTGGTCCAGATGCCTCCAGGAGAAACGCAGGGTGTTCACGCCCTCCTTGGTCTCCTCGGATGGGCGAAGACTGTGCTTTTCCTGCTACTGCTGTAGCCCCTGAGTTGGTTTACTGGCCAGACTGCTTGTTACTCATGCTCTGAAGCACTGTAACAACAAGGACTCCCAGAGTGCGTTGACTTGCCGCACAGACAGCCCACAGACTTTGAACACTGTTAGGACCTTAGTTGTAGACTTTGCAATTGTGCGTGTCGGGAATTCCACTTGAGGTTGACTTTTAAGAGAGGTGTCAAGAAGAACCGCTCAGGTATGGGTGAGATCATCTGCTCTGCATGCTTCAGGGATGGCAAATGCTGTTTTTCCCCATTTATTTATTTGTTAGTATATGTTTACAGTTCATGTTTGTCATCTAGGAATGGCAAATTTTGGAGTGACCTCTTCACGCACAATTCCTGGTAGTCTTTGTGTGTGTTTTATTTAGTGCGTATTGGTTAGACAGAATAATGAGTACCATGGTGCCATTTTTATATACATATATATATAAATGTATCTCTTGTAATCTTGACACACAGAGAGATGGCCACTCATTTTTCACACTCACAGCACACAGTGTAAAAGGATGCTGTCCTGAGTGTCACTGAGTTAGTGACAGAGAAATAATGCAGATACAGTGCTGAAAGGACCAAGCAGCAGGCTGTTGACAGTAGTGACAAGGACCATTTTGGAGGAGACAGAGAAGGACCCAGACCCAGCCACCTCCAGGAGCAGGGTCGG
Source organism: Hystrix cristata (assembly GCA_004026905.1). Classification (NCBI taxonomy): domain Eukaryota; kingdom Metazoa; phylum Chordata; class Mammalia; order Rodentia; family Hystricidae; genus Hystrix; species Hystrix cristata. The sequence goes on from PVJO010009207.1 coordinate 48,551, forward strand.
AATGGCGATGACCACTTTTAATGCCTGCAGTGCAAATGTTGTGGTGGGCAATCTCACAGTGCCCGTTCATTTTGTTCACATGGTGCCCAGTGACAGGTCACTGGCCCTATTTCTCAGCAATGGGGACAAAATATGCATCTAAAATCATATCATAGCAATCAAAGTTACCTAGGACGATTGGATCCAAATTCAGTGCTCTTCCGATTTCATCAAAGTTGTTCATTATCCTTGCCCAAAGCTGTCAGAAACAAAACAAAACAAAATCCCAAACAAAAAATTAAATTATGACATCCACTTTCCATTTAAAAGAACAGTGCCATCGTGCAGTTTAAGATTTGATTCAGTGAAGTATGCTATTGGTGTTTTGATCAGAATGGCATTAAATCTGTGTAGTAATTTAGGAAGTATGGCCATTTTCACTATGTTTGTTCTTCCTACCCAAGAACACAGGATATCTTTCCATTGTCTGAAATCCCTTTCAATTTCCTTTTTTAGAGTACTGTAGTTTTCAATGTAAAAATCTTTTACTTGCTTTGTTAGATTGATTCCTAAATATTTCATTTTTTTGATTCTAATGGATGCACCTTGAGAACATACTCTTAAGTAAAATAAATCAGACATGCATGAGTACATTTTGAACTATTTCTCTTCTATGAGAAACAATAAGTGTAAATAAGGACAGAAAAGCATAATAGATATTGTGAAAAAGAAAGAAAATATTCAAATGGGAAGAGAACAAGAGGAGGAGGAGGAAAGGAAGGAAAGGGAAAAGAAAAGAAAAAGGGGAAAAAATGGAAAAATGTAAACAAAGCTGTTGTAAATAAGGAGGGGAAGAGGAGTTGAAGGGAGGAGTGGGGACGGGGGTGTGGAACAAGATATATCACATACAGGTATAAATTAACTATGATGAATGTGATCATTATGTAGATGCAAAATGTACCGATAAATTTTCTTGGTAAATTAAAAAAAATAAATTATGACAAAACATAAAAATCAATATATAAATAAATAAAATTCGATTCAATAAAACCCAACCCACTGGTACTTAAAAGGTTAATGCCTCATCTATCAGGCCAATTTCAGTTACTTACAAAAATTATTTTCTTTAGGGAAACAGACAACAATGGTTTTACTATAAATTGCCTTGGAAAATAAACAGAGCTGAGTCCTTCTAGGTCATTTCTTGAGGTTCTCTGCACCTAATCCATTGTGTTTAGTGAACTCTTATTTGAGAATAGGTCATGTTTTCCTAAGTCAACAGTTTTTTGTTTGTTTGTTTTGTGGGTTTTTTAGGTCTGTCCATTATGGACTAGAAATGCAATTACAGCAGAAAGTGACTTTGAATTGTTCATATCAATTCCAAATGAAGGAAGAAGCAGACTGGTAAGATTACCTCCTTTTATGGGCAATGTATTGACCTGATAATTCAAATGTTATGATAGGAACCAAGTTCACTTTAACACTGCAGAGCTCCCAGGAATAAAGGGAAGGCCTACGCATTTGGTGAATGGCAGAGACTAACATGGGTGAGATATCTTCTCTGTATGTGTTTGGGTCCTGTAAAAGCCAGGTTTATGAATTTCTAATCATATTTCCCTTTGACTTTTTTCTCAACACAAAATAATAAATAAGTATCTTACTATAAGCATAGTGTCTTAGTTACTTTTCTCTCATTGCTGAGACAAAATACCAGACACCCAAAGTTAGGGGAAGAAAGGTCTATTTGGCTCACAGTTTGTAGAGGTTTCGGTCCACAGTCAGCTGGGTCCGAGGCAGGGTGGCAGGCAGACAGGCAGAAGGCAGCCAGGTAAGCGAGGGATGCAAGCAAGGGGCGGGAACCAGCTTCTTCCTGTATTTTATATTTTATCCAGGCTACCTGGCTTTAGGGTGGGCACTACTCCCACCCTTAATCCTAATACCCTTAATCCTAGCATCACATCCTTGATCCCAGCAGAACCATGCCAAACAGATCAGTGGACTAATTTAGTAATCACACACTCTAGATCCAGCTACCTCTTACTACATGAGGCTTTGGGGGCACTTCTAGACACAAACCATAACACATAGCTAACATCAAATAAATGCATTTGTAAAAATGACAACCAGATAAATGAATCATGGTTTATGCACTCAGAAATCTGCAAATAAGAGCTAATGCTACAGTCAGAAAATTGCTGAAAAATGGCCATAATCTTTGGCTATTGAACAGATTATATGAAAATCTAAAATCAATTACTAAAATCAAAAACGAAAACAAACTTAAATCATACAACTTTCATCCGTAAGTAACCTTTTTATTTTCTGAATTATAGTTCCATTTTACTGTTTTTTCCACATCAGCCTGTGGACTTTTGGTTGAAGTTAGGAACAATAGAGTGGGATGCACGATATATTTTAATTTACGTTTTCTTTTAACATGTAGGAAGTTCTATATACTTTATAAATGTCATTCATCAAAAATTGACTTTTTATAATGCCATACTTTTTCCATATAGAAAATTCTTATCATTTAATAAGGAACAAAATTTCTACTATAAAATAATATCTCAGCATCACACTTTCCTGAAAATTGAGAGTTCATTTGACTCCTATCTTTGAGAATTAGTCTCTAAAAGCTGAATAGCTTGGCCAATGAAACAAAATGAAATAACTACCTTAAGGGAAGATTTAATGAATAGGTATGTTATCTGTTCTGGTCACCAGACATTTCTAACCAGGCCTAGGCAGAAACACTACAGGCTATAAAGTTAAGGCCCCATGGGAAACAACCAACACCCAGCCCCCAAGACCTTCCGGAGGCCACAGCTGTAAGATAATAACAAGGATCCGTAAGTGACACAGGACGTCTAGGACCAGGAAAGGAATGTCTAGCTCCTCCTCCGGCCCCAGAGACCTTCCGGTGCTAGCAGCCTCAAGATAAGAACAAACAAAGAAGTAACCTAACCTGTGAAAGTTTTGCTACCCCGCCAATTCCCTCACCCCGCTTCCCACCATAACCCCTATATAAGCCCTGAGTCCCTTTGTTCTAAGAGCTTCTCGGTTTGCCTTTGTGCTTTGGAGAGGTTTCCCCTCCGGCTTTATTCCTAATAAAGCTCCCTGCTGCTGTCCTGAGGTTGTGGTCTCCTTAGTCCGGTACAGTATTTTTTTCTTTTTTCTTTCTTTTTTTTTTTTGGTACTGTATATTGACAAGGTACACATTTACCAATTCCTTAGTGGGCTATTACCCTTGAATGTTTGATTATATTGTTTTTTGAAAATGCGTGGATTTACTGCAGACATTCGCTTTCTTATATTTTAAGAACTTCAGTTCTTAATAATATGATTGATGTCATAATTATAGAAATTTTATTTGGGCCGTAATTTACTTAATTTCTTCCAGCTATGGTTTTCTCAACTGTAAAGTAGGGACAGTAATCATTTTGCTTTAAAAAATAGTGACGATTATATGATTTAATTCATGGGAAAAAATCTTTATAAACAGTAAGATGTAGAGTATCAAGCGCACTGTCGTGGCTTATTTGGACCATGTGGTTAATATCTCCTGCCTCCTCTTCCCTTACACGTGCCCTCCCTGTGACCTGTGTCCCGTTCACACACCGCAGACATAGTGTCCAGGGTGAAATGGAGGAACAGTGTTCTTGCCTTTCAGTTTTACTAGTTGTGTTTAAGGGAAGGACACTAGATACAAATTATGAGCCCCTTAAATGACCTTATAGTTGTTGTAATGTACTTAAGTTTTTAAATGTTTAATTAAGAAGAGTAAAATTCCCAATGGACTAGAGATTATCTCCATGACTACCAACGTATTCCTTTCCGATCAGCACATTAAATTATATTTCTGTAGTTACTTTGTCCTTTAAATGAAAATAAACTCTCTGATGACCTTAGCATTATTTAAAACTTTAAATACAGTATCTCATAATGAATTTTGAAAACTCAATTCATAAAGACAAATGAAGAAGCAATGGAAGGAGGGCCCTATAAACAGTGCAGACAGGGTTGTGAGAAGGAAGACATTCATGGTGGCCCTCGAAAGACAGCTTAAACTCAGCATTCAGTTGCAGCTCAGTGACGCATCTGTTCAGTCGTATCAATGGACTCTTTTTGTTTCAGATGGAATAGAGAATAATGACTAAGAGGATTTTGTACAACATACTTGTAAAAGTCAAAGTCAAAATGAACTTAAATTTGTCCTGACAGGCATCTCTTGAATTATTCATCCTTCCAGTAAAAAAAAAAAAAAACCTCCCTGACTCTTCTGAAGCGATCAAGCCCCGATCTAGTTCAAATACATGTTCAAAGAAGAACTACGCCAAGTGTGTGTACTGTTTCTGCCTGTGTCTATCCTAAGCCTAAAAAGTGCATGTTTTCAGAAACCGCACACTTACAGAAAATCAAAATAAAAAGTGAGGTTTTTTTTTTTTTTTTTTCTTTCCCCTACCGGATCATTGAAGAATCCTTTGAAGGAAATTTGGCTTTTGCTCATAGCTGATGCGATGCTAGCACGTGATTAGGAGAAACCTGAAGTATTTTCATCTGATCAAATATCCAGCAAGTGAGGATACTTCTTCCAGACGTTTACCACCGCCGGGAGCATAAAGCGTATCTGCACATTATCCAGATGGAGGGCTACGTGCGGTCGCCCGTTGGCAAGCCGCTGTAAATCCCAGCAACCCCTTTCTTGGACAGGCGGGGCTCTTGTTGAAGCCCAGTCTTTGCTCTCCCTGTGACCTTCATGGGGCTGCAACTGCATTTGCTGCTCGCAGACTATATTTCTTCTCTCCTAAGAAAGGGTCGTGCCCTTAGAAATCACCTGTTCTGCGATGAAGGACAGAAAAGGCCCCACAGATGCCTTCTCCTGCTGCATCCATGGAGGAAACCCAGCATGGGAATTGCCTCGTTATGTGCGCTGGACACTCTCCAGGTCTGTTGGTGGCCAGAGAACCGAGCTCAGCATAAAGAAATATGTAAATAAATAAATCAAACTTCGAATTACAATCTTGCTGCAGTGTGCTCTTATGACTGCTTCGCAGGAGCAGCAAAGTAATTCTTCAGCACAGCCGTCCAGGAATGTTTCTGGGGCGAGGCCCTGGTGACTTGCACAAGGGCACATGGGGTCAGAGGATGCTACAGCCAAAACTCTGATCTCCACTAGATGCATCTTGGAGCTGGCACCGGGGATTTGCTGGCCCTTGGTCGCTGCTCCAGTGTGGCTGGGGACAAGGAGGCCCTTGAGTCAGCTACCTTTGCAGTTAAAGGTGTCTGGAGAAGCAGACATCTGGGGTGCAGTGTGTTTTCTTTGTCAGGCTGCTTCTCCAGTGTCTCTGGAAACAGCTTCCCAAGCTCCTGTGTGGCCCTTTAAGCGCATGCAGCTAGTCTTGCCTGGCTTTTCAGCAGAAACTCCTTCTGTCCCCAAATTAAATTGATCTTTGATGGGGCAGACCAGGGGGCAAGCGTGGCATTTGATTGTCTAGCAACTTGATAAGCTCTGATCCTGTTTTTATTGCTTAGGCATTATCTTGGCTTTCTTGTGTTAAAAGCCAGCCACACAGGCTTATTTCTAGTACACTGGGTGACAGAGATGGAAAGTACCTATTAAATCCCAAATATGCCTACTTTAAATGCAGGAAAACAGCTAAGTCCTATAGCAAAGCTGACGGGGCTTCTTTAGAGTTTTGAGGCAAGGAAGTAAGCTAATTCCCTTGCTTCAACTGGCACAAGTTTGGTCTCCTTGGCCCACCCTCACATCTGTTTCTGGACATTGGCAAATGTCGGCCTATTTGGGGATTTCCCTCCACATGGCTGTGTATTGCTTAAGAATTTTAAAATATATTCTGCCAGAATTTCAATGCGAAAAATTTATCATGTCAGGCAGAATCTACTGGCCGAAAAAAGAAGTAATTAAATAAGAAAATCAAGAGTAAGAACCATCTTGGCAGAAATTTTGCACAGCTTCTTTTGTCCATAGTGTAGATTCTTTACCAGAGGAAATTCCACTGTCTTGGTCAAACAGAGCACTGTGTGAACAGGTGGCCGGCAGCACAGCAGCAGGAAGACTTCCTAATGCCAAGATTTGAAATATATTTAATGCTGGTATCTGTTTCCAAGTAGCTGCAAACCATGTACTGTTAGGTGATTGTTTATTTTAATACTCTGTGTCAATGATTTTTTTCTTACTGAGGCAAAAATCACCAGTGCTTGATTTTGGTAGTAGAATTGTTTTAAATTTTATTTTAATAGTACATTTAGATGTACGTAGTGATAACCTTCATCATAGGGGATTTGTACCTGTACATGGCACACCTTGTTGCTTCTTTTTTCCAGTTCCCCCCTCCTCCCTTCACCGCCTCCTCCCTCCTTATTTACAAAAGCTTTGTTTCCATTTTTCCCTTCCACTTTTTATTTCTCTTATTGAAGGGTCAAAGAACAAGCCAACTGTGACTACCTTGTACAATCAAATGACTTAAAATTTCACCTTTTCCCTCATCATGTGACTTGCCTGAACAATGGGCACAACAGGGAAAAAGTGTCATCAGACTCTTCTTCAGCTGGATCCACAACATAACTGGCCCATTTTAAGTCCTGGAGGGATCTTTAAGGAGGTAGAATGTCAAAGGCATTGTAATTTCACCAGTTTTAGTTACAACACCACCATCTCTTCATCAGCAAAATAATCAAAGTGTCAAGCCTCGAGAGGGCATAATATCCATCTGAATTAATTCTTCCCCTTGTCACCATTTCTCATTTTTTCCTGAAAATTCTATAGCTGTTCTCGGATGAGCAAGGTGGGAGTGGGAACTCAATGCTGAAATAAATGCAGGAAATTCTGGGTCAAACAAAGTTAGATTGCTTTATTGCAAAAGCCTTTTATACACTATTAGGTCCTGTGAATCTTTAAGAAAGAAATATGGATAGAGCATTGGCTATGGAATGAGTTTTTAAGGAAAATATTTTTGCAAGACTAGCATTTCAAGAAATAGAATTTGGAGAAAATATGCAGGATGTAACTGAATTCTAATGCCCCGTTTATGTTACCAGGAAGAAACAATGAACTGGGGTCAGCAGCAGTAACTTTTGCTCTTGTGGGTAGTTTTGGGTTTTGCTCATTGCCATGGTGATAATGCAATCAAGTTGTAGACCAGATCAGGACTGAGTCCTAGATCTTGTGTATTTATTAATGTTAAGCCTTAGATATGTGGGTGATGTTAATGATAGTGGTAGTGAAACTAGCCAGAATTGAAATCAATCAATTGAAAGAAAAGAAACAGCAATGAAACTATATATGCCTTTAATAACATAGCTTCTGTATTATACACTTCTCCAGGGCAAGAAATATGCTCATTCATTTGGTACACCCTACTTGCCCAGATCCCTTGTATTTGTTAGGTAATTAATGATCGCATGTAATTGGATTAAAATAATTCACCAGAAATTCGGTCCTCACATATCATGCTATTGTAATGCCCTGCTGTATCTACAAAGATTTAAAAAAACTAAAACTACCATTACAACTTGTATCTAAATGTCCCCGCCAAAGCCTCATGCAGTCATAGGTGGGCTGGATCTGGAGTGTGTGCTGCAGGGATCCAGGATGTGATGCTGGGATTAGGGGTGTTAGTGCTTTCTGCCCTAAGGGCAGGTAGCCTGGATTCGATATAAGGCACAGAGGGCTGCTTGACGCTTGCTGCTTTGCTACTTTGCTGCTTTGCTGCTTTCTCCTCTGCGATGCCCCTCTGCCTGCCACCCTGCCTTGGAACCAGCCACCTATGAACTGAAACCCCAAAACTGTGAGCTACAGTAACCCTTTCCTCCCTTAACTCTGGGTGTCAGGTATTTTGTCTCAGCAACAAGAAAAGTAATTAAGACAATTACCAACAAATTTTTTTCTATGAATATTTTGAGCTTAATCCTTCTGAAGTAAAAATAAAAATACTTTGAAGTGTTTTTTTTAAAATTAGAAATGTAATAAACCAACATGACAATGAGACTGGTTTTTAGTTTCTAAATATTTGTTTACTATCAGAATGAATGAGTACTCTAACAATTCCTATTATTCTAAGTGTACATCTGACTCAGTTCATTTCTATAAACTCATGGCTGCCCAGCAGAATGTGCATAGACATGAATCGACATGGTTGCCCTCAAGTCTTGGTTTCATTAGGACTTTGTGAAGGGCTCCCTCTTATCTCCCCTAAAGTTAATGAGTTGCTTCTGCTTTTCCAAACTCTCTGTCACAGAGTCGACTCGTTGCCTTGGTAACAGCAGTGTATATGCCTTCTCTGCTGGTCTGATTCCCGTACCAATCTTGGGGTCCAAGTCACAGAAAGGCCTGTGCTTTTTACCCATCAGTGTGCATGCATGCATATGTGCTTATGTGTGCATGTATATGTGTGTGCTCGTGTTTTCCTTCAATCCCATTAAGGGGAATTTTGTTGGTTAATTATGGAATACTTTTTAGTATAGTTAACATTCACCATGGGCTTTGTATTCAAAATGGCCTCAGCTCTCATCATGGAATACAAAATGAAGGAAATCCATTACACATATTACATAATACATGCTATTACTGTACTAATATAAATCAGTAATTTTTTTAAAAAATTGACTCCGGAAGCCAAAACTCTAGGGTAGGAATTGAGAAGGATAAACACTGAGGAAGAATGAAGAAAACCCTACAGAAGCAGAATGTCATTCCAGCACCAGGAATCTCCCTAAGAAAAGAGAAGGAAATCAAATGGTGAAAGAAACGTTATTACAGAATCTATCTAGGTTACAGGACTTTATCTTGTTTATTTTTTCTTCAACTGCTCTTGGGTTTTAAGTTCACTTATTTCTTCATGTGTAATTCTAAGGACTCATTTGTTAAAGTTATTGCTGTTTGTCAGTATGTTGTACTTACAGCCCAAATAACAGGTTGGAACAATTCCTTCTCATGGCTTTTTTGGGGGGGATGGGGCGCTGGATCATATAATACAATAAAAAATTGATTTGGGATGCCAGGTAGGTGTGTGGGGTTTTTGCCCTTGGCTAATTTTTCCAGGAAAGCCAGCTTTAATTGCCTAGCTATAGAATGCTGTTCTGTCATTGTGAAAGATGCCCAGCAGTTAGGCTTTAATGCCGGGCCAGAGGTGGCCCCACACAAGGGTGGCAGAGAGCCTTCTAAATTTCATTTTGCCGAGACCTAAGCAAGAGGTGGATACTGTAGTCTTCCCTTTGCAATTTGTAGAAATTGTAAGTGACTCTTCTCATATTATTACATGTGAGTCTAACTTTTTAAAAAGTTGTATTTTTGGAGGATGGAAATGGCTCCTTTTTACAAGAAAATAAGTTGAAACAAAACTGACAGAGGAATTCTTTACCCTCCTTCCACCACACTGAAGTCCGCTCCTCAAGACAGCAACCCCAGCTAATGATGATGTCTTCATTTTGTACAATACTCTGCTGTCTTCAGAAGGTAAACTTGACTTTATTTCCTGAGAACCTCGTGATTCCATGATAGATCAAGACGAAGAAAACATGAGCTCCTGGGAGATGAGTGACTCATTTATGTCCACGCAACAGATTGTTGACAGGACCCAGATTGTCACTCTGGTTTAGTTGGGTTGGTCGTGGTTTTTTCCTTCCTTCCTTCCTTCCTTCCTTCCTTCCTTCCTTCCTTCCTTCCTTCTTCCTTCCTTCCTTCCTTCCTTCCTTCCTTCCTTCCTTCCTAACAGAAAGGCAGCATTTCAGTGCAGATAATTAAATCCAAAAGATTACAATATTTAAAATAGATAATGTATACTATTTTGCACTTTCCAGGTGTACTTCATGTGCTCTTTCTTCTCTAAATTTCAGATGTTTGTCATAGGTGTGGTTATCACTTCCATCCTCATTTTATGATTTGGAAACCAAGAATCAGAGATCTCCTGTGACCTTAAGCTTCACGGAATCCCGCTGTGGTCACTTGCATTACCCATGATGTCCAGACACCTCAAATATTGTGATGTGATTTCCTCTTGGAAGAAAGCGCCCCTGCACCTTTCTGAAGGAAATACTGAATTTCATTTATATTCCCCTGAGCCAGCATCTCCGAGTAGCAGAGGAAGGTGACCTAGAAAACAGCAGGGCTAATCCACATTTAGATACCATGGAGCTTTATTTCCATGCTCCTTAAGATATTTATACTCTATAAGCAGTGGGTCAAAATCTAAAAGCAAAGAATGATATTTTAAATTGATCTTGGACTGGATTTGTTTTTAACTTGTTTTGTCTCTCTGCCTCCCAATAGAATACTGTGTATTTTTCAATTGTATCATTTAAAGTTATTCTTTAAAAAGAGAAAAAAAATTAACCTTTATAATTGTTCCAAGAACCAGAGTTAGTTCTTTTAGTGCGAGCAGTTTAGGGAGATCTGAGTAGCCCGACAAGCTCAGGACAGTCCATAGAATTATATTCTCAGTAAGGAAACTATACGCCGAAGTCCTAGGAAAAGACCTGGGAATAAACCTAGACTTGTTCACCCGAGCTCTGCTCTGACACCATGCTCTGTGGGGTCTCGGGGCTCCTTCAAAGCCAGGATGCCGCCCAGAGTCCACAATCAAGGCCTTTGACTGAATTGCACATGAGGTGTTGATCAGCCGAGAAGCTGCAAAGACTGTACTTCAGATGTGCGAATTTAAGGTGTATGAATTACATCTCAATAGAACTTTTTTAAAAAAGGAGGTCACTGAAACATTATTTCCAGGAGACAGGCAAGCTTCTAAAATAGTTAGTTTTTCTAGGAGTTATTTGAAAATAGAGAGAGGATATACTTTAAAATGTGGAAATTTCAGATATCTATTATGTAATTTCTTGCTATTCCCTCTCACAACGCAGATCATCCTGAGCTGGCATCACACACTACTGAGACTTCCTAACTCGGTCATTTTGACAATGTCATGCATAATGTAGGACAGTCAGAAGCCAAGTATTGATTTGGTTCAGTACTATAAGGAGAATCCTGTTAACCATTTGAATTCAGACAGGTGAATTCAGAAAGAAAACAACAGTTAGCAAAGGAAAACTTTCTCTGAATTGGTCAGGCAAATATCACAGGTGAAAATGCCCACAGATTCTCTTTTTTGTATTATATTGGTAAAGCCTGAGATCTCTAAGTCATATATGTTGAAAAAATGGATAAAGTTGAAATGGCCGAATAAGTTTACAGGCAGAGGACACTTCAGGACGTACTCTGCCCAATTAGCCACAGGCCCTTTCTGGTGTGAAGTCAGAGAAACGAGTGCCCTGAATCCCCGTGAAAATCAAGGAACATTGAGGGCAACACACCAACAACTCTGGACCTTCTATGAAGGCTGTTCACCTGGTACTAGACGGAACCACTCAATCCATATTACAGAAAATAAGCAGTTAAAAATCAAAATCACTCCAGGATAAAGCAGTGTGATTTTCCTCTGGAAACTTGCATTTCCTTTCCAGTTAAATGGTGCAAATAAGTAAGGAACATCATCTTCTAACATTCTCCTATATCAGCAGTTATAAAATTTTAGTGCCATAAGAAGGGCTTGTTACAATCCGCATCTCCAGGCTCCTTGGTGCTAAGACAGGTCTGGGACTAGGGCCCAGGCAGCGCTTTCTAAGCAGCATAGTGGTGCTTTTGGTGGTAATGGTCAGGCTACGAGGTGAAATTGAAAACTGCTGTGCGTTTAAATTGAAAAATTACCGTAAAAGACACATTGCAATTAACCCCTGCAAAATGCTCCCCCTCACTTCAAACACATTTATCCCACCTTTCTTGTCACTTGTCCTGGAGTCCTCTTTCCTGAGTGTCTTTACTTACACTGTTGTGGCTGCTCCAATGTCCTGAATCAATTCAAACCACTTAGCCTTCAGGATCATTTTGACTTTGGGAAAGATTCAGAAGGTGCATGGCACCAGGTCTGGAGAAGGAGGTGGATGGGGACTCACTGTAATGTTTTTTATTGGACAGGAATTGCCAAAAGCATTTAAATTGGTTCGGGACATCAAGGCAGCCAAAAAAGACACTCATGTGATAGGACTCCAGAGCTGCTTCAGAAAGTGGCAAGAACTACGGGATGTGCATGTTCAAAGTGAGGGCAGGATTTTGAGGGAGTTAATGGCAATTGCCTTTTACTATAATTCATTTTAAAAATTTAATCAGTCACTATATATTTTGATCACCTCTTGCACATTTTGAGAAATGCTACTATGTGGAATTCTCCTGATCACTTGATGCTTTCTATCAGCCTGGATATACCAAGATGCTAAGAGCTAACATACAAAGAAATAAAAGCCTTCTCTGGGACAGTTTGTCCAAGAGCACGGTGGTTTTCCATGGCAACTCTGTTGTCTTGGTGACGGGAGGAGGCTGGGGATGAGCTGACACTAGGAAATACTGCAGAGAAAATACTCCTTCCTGTAAAAATTCTGCTGATTGTCCACTTGGAGTGGGGTGAGAAACAACTATAACCTTGGTCTCCTGCTGCCAAATGTGCACCACGATGGCACGGATAGAGTCTCCCTGTGTTCGTCAGCACCTCCACGCCCCGCATTTTCCTTTCCACGGGGGACCTCCAAAAGATTGCATCTCTGAAAGGAGGATTTTATTTACAGATTTTACTCACTGGAGATCAGATCAGATCGCGATCACAGTGGGTACATTTTCCCGGTAAATGTTCATGGTTTGAGAGGCAATTATGCCTTTTCTTATCAGTAATGAGACTTCTTTCTCATGTACTGTGTAAAAATATTTCCATCATTCCAGTTTCCTAGAGGGTAAGAAATTTATTAAAACAAAGCCACTCCACATTTTCTCTGAGTAATTAAGGACTATTATCATTGTCCATAAATGTTTTAGCTCTCTATTTCTATAAAGTGACAGCAGATGTTTATTTTGTAAAAGATATAGACACTTGGGGAGAATTTAGGAAATGCCAGTAGCAGAAAGAAAAAGATTTGATGATCCGCTTCATGGCAGTGACCACTTGAGGGAAGCCGCTTAACTCCTGGCCCAGGTTGGATTTCTTCTGTGGTGTGGTGTGGTGATGGGAGGGAGGGAGCGAGGGAGGACTGGATTGCAAACCAATGTCTTTCTCAATCAAAAAAATTACTGTTTTCTTTTGTTTGACATATACTGTATTACCACTTTTTTACAATCCCAAATTTTGAGATTTAAATTTAAACTCTCTGACAAAATCTCTTTTCACAGCATCTGTTTTTCTTCAGTTGTAGAACTCATGCAGCCCGAATGTGCTCTCCCACGTGAAAGGAGCAAAACTGGATCAGGGCTTGTGGACCTGCTCCGTTAGGTTCAGGGTTAAAGAGTGTTATCTGGGTGACGCAACAGAAAGGGAAACACACCTCCTAGTGTGTTGGCTTTTCATGGACGCCACACAGAAGTGCTACGTGGAATACAGATTCATGTTCTGTGGTAGTGGACAATGACGTTTTTCCTCAATCAAAATCTCACGCATGATTGTCATCATGGAGTAAGTGGAGCTTCTGCAGCCCGTCCCCGCCTGCAGTGGGTTTTGCAATACCAGATTCTGGTCACTGTGGTCACCAGCGGAAGCTGCTGGTGTGGCCCCAGGTGGGTGTTTGGTCAAGTTGTGGCTGCCTTGACACTCCAGCCAGGAACTGAGGAACCTGTGGATAGAGAATTCTCTTTTTTTTTTTCTTTTCTTTGGTGCTGGGGATCGAACTCAGGGCCTTGTGCTTGCTAAGCAGGCACTCTAACCGCTGAGCTAAATCCCCAGGCTCCTGGATGGAAAGTTCTTGAAGCCAACAGATAGGAAATGTTAGACAGATAGGACACAGGTCCTAAATAGTTAACCTGAAGTAAACCGAGAGTTGGGGCCTAAGTGAGTTAATATACCAGAGGGCACAAATAATTAACTTAAAACTGTGGCGGGGCGGGGGTGGGGGTAGGGGTGTAATGAAATGCAAGACGCAAAGAACAGGTCTTTAACCAAACCAGAGACCTTGGAGGAAATGAAAAGTAAACAGAACAGCTTGCTTCTGGACAGCAAAAGCCTGCTACCTGCAACCAGGAGAATCCCTGCTTTCCATCACATGTGGTCCCCAAACTGTACAGAAGGCCAGTGGACTTAAACATCTGCAGTTTTTCCCCTTTTTGGAAACCCCTCTCACAAGCCGAGAGCGTTTTCTTTTATTCTTTCTGATAAAAACACATTCAGCCATTCTGCTTGTTGCTTGCTGGGGTTTTGTTTTGTTTTGTTTTGTTTTCAGCTTCAAGGTCCCTAGAGCTAGAGGGATCCGGCTATACTGTGATCTGTCCAGTCATAGAGTGGCAGGAACGGGGATGCGGTCCACTGGGATGGCCACAGATGGGATTCCCCCGGGAAATGTTAGTCCAGAGTCTCCTCCTTACTGCTGTGGAACACTCTTACTTGCTGTCTTCATCATGGCAGCTGGATGAGGTCCCTGCTTTGTCCCCCAGCAGCAGGACCCTGCTACAGGGTGGTGGCCTTGCTCCCGCAGAGGTGGAGGGGCCTGGGGGAGCTGTTCCCAAGCCAGGGCGACTTCAAAGCTTAAACGGAGCCCCAAGACAGTAGTGCTTCCAAGCACGTGCAAATATGCATGCTAAATCCTTTCGGGACTGAGAAAAAGCATGAAACACAACGCCCCCGGGTTGGGACCTAGAAGAGAAGGCGGCTGAGAAAATTTTGAGTTTGCCAGGACTCATGTGCCCCATGGTAAATGGTAAAAGGCCTCTCTGGTGCAGCTCAACACAGCCGCCTGCTGTGAGGCCAGGCCACCAGCTGTCTAAGCCCAGCTCTGCTTAGGGTCTTAGATGACTTGGGAGAAGTCCTGCACAGTGTGTGTTAACAGACCTGCAACCCACCCAGGGGCTCCAGGGCTCCAGGCCCTCCCTGCGAGGGCGGAGCACACGCAGTCCGTGCTCACAGAGTGTCTGGTGCACAGGAGGAGACAATACATGTGAATTTTCCTTGTTCCTTCCCCACTTTCATTTGTAATTTCTACCAGAAACTCCACTAGCTGATTTCCCACAACCAAGGAGGTTAATAAATGAAGATACTGTCGAATGCAAACGTTGCCCATGAAGAGAAACGAGTTGTCTTCCACTTCTCAACTCTGTACTAATAATAAAAATAAATACAATTCATTTCATCTTCACTGTGTTTCTGGCACTGTGCCAAACCCTTTACATATATTCCTTTTTAATGCAAAGATTTTAGGATGCAGGAATTATTACTATTTTCTTTTACCTACTTTCTTTGGGTTTTATTTACTACCTCTTTTCATTTTCTTGAGATAGAATTTAAAAATCACCATTTTCAGTATCCATATTTTGTAACACAATTGAAAGGTAAAATTTACTGTTCTTAACTTCGCCTTAACAATTTTAATAGGGCATGTTTTCACCTTCACTTTAGAATATTGCCTAATTTTCAATGTGATTCTTATTTAAAGCAATGGGAAATTTCAATGTGTTTGCCAAATTTCCAGTCATTTGGAGATTTCTAATTACATTCTATTAATGCTCTCTAGCTTAATTCCACTGCGTTCAGGAAACTTCTGGCTTTGATCTTCTAAAATTTGTTGATTCAGATGTGACTGTTTTATTGTGCAGTTGAATTGAGTATTTTCCTTCATTTTTTTCTCACAGTATTGAATAATTTTACTTAGGTAAAGTTTATTAATTGTGCTATTCCAGTTATCTATAGTCTTCCTGATTTCGTGTGTGTGTGTGTATCAGCCCTTGAGAGAAGAGTCCTAAAGTTCCCCATTTCGATGTGCTGTACCTCTTTCACTTTTGCCAATTTTTCCTTTATATATTTCGAAGTCATATTACTTGTCAAATACAAATTTAAAATTATATCATCATAATTTGATATTATCATACTTAAATATATTTCTTTATCTCTGTTAAGTCATCTCTCTTTAAAGTTCACTTTGTCTCATGTTAGTATAATTATGCTACCTTTCTTTGGGTTCAGACATATTCTTTTAATTTCAAACTTGCCATGTACATAAATCTCTGGTTTTTATAACCTTTTTATTAGAAGATAATTTTTGTATGCTACAATTCTCCCATTTAACTTATAAAAGCCAACAACTTTAGTATATCCACAGTTGTGCAACTATTATTACAGCGATTTTGGAGTACTTTCATTACTCCATAACAACCTCCCACCTGTTAGCTATGACTCCCAACCCTTCCTAGCCCACAGCAATTACTAATCCACTTTCTGTTTGTATGGGTTTGTTTATTCCGGACATTTCTTACAAATGGAATCTTACCATATGTGGCTCTTTATGACTGGTTTTTATCACAGCATCATGTTTTCAATTTATATCCAAATTGTAGCATGTGTACTGATGCTCCATTTCTTTTTCTTGCCAGGTTATATTTCATTGTAGGGATATGCTGAATATTTGAGTTGTTGCCACTGTTTGCCTACTATAAATACTGCTTCTATGAGCACTCATGGACAAATTCTCGTATGGATGTAAGTTTTCTTTCTTTCTTTCTTTCTTTCTTTCTTTCTTTCTTTCTTTCTTTCTTTCTTTCTTTCTTTCTTTCTTTTGATAGTATACATATGTGTAGAATTACTGGGTCCATTGATAACTCTGGGTTTAACTTCTTGAAGCACTGCCAGGCTGCCATTTCACTTTCTCAATAACTGTAGGAGTGTTTGATTTCTTCATCTCCTCAACCATGTTTTTCATTATATGACTTTTTCATTATAACCATCCTAGTGGGTATGAGAGATACCTCTTTACGGTTTTGATTGACATTTCTTTACTGACAAATGATGTTGGGCACTGTTTCACATGCCTACCGGATGGATATTTATATATCTTCTTTGGATGAATACCTAACCAGATTCTCTGCCTATTCAGTGTCCTATTCAGATATTTTGTGTTGCCATTTTATTGCTGAGTTGTAAGATTTGGTTATATATTCTAGATATAAATTCCTTACTGGATATAAGATTTTCATCTACTCTGTGAATTGTACTTTTATTTTCTTGATTGTATTTTTTGAAGAACAAAATCTTAATTTCATTAAGTCCAATTTATCATGTTTCTTTGGGCACTTACACTTTTTCTGTCTATATAAAGAACCACTGTCAAATACAAGATTGTGAAGGGACACATACCTGTGTTTTTCTAAGTTTTGTAGTTTAGCTTTTAGGTCTTTGATCCACTTTGAGTTAAGTTTTGTGTAAGGTGTAAACTTAATGATGCAACTTCATTCTTTTCCATATGGCTATCCAGCTGTGCTGGCCCTGCTTGTGGAAAAGACTATTCTTTACACATTTGCTTGTCATGGCATCTTTGCAAAAAACAGGTGAAATTTGGGGGTTTATTACAGGACTCCATGTTCTATTCCATTAATCTCTTGTTCTAAGGCCAGTACTACACTGTTTTTGATTACTATTGCTTTCTAATAAGGATTGAAATTGGATGTATGAATCTTCCAACTTTGTTCCTCTGTTCATTGCTACTTTGGGTCTCTTAAATTTCCATATAAATTTTAGGTTCAGTTCTTAGTTCATACAAATAATTCAGCCAAACTTTTTATGCAGATTTCATTGACCCTGTGGATCAGTTTGGGGAATATTGCCATCTTAACAATATTGAATTTTTTGATCCATGATCATGGGATATATTTTTATCTAGTTCTTTTAAAATTTCTTTCAGCAATGATTGGCATTTTCAGAGTATAAAGTAGCACTTCTTTTGCTAAATTTACTATTTTTTTTTTATTCCTTCGGATGCTATTTTAACAGGCATTGTTTCCTTAGTTTCATTTTCTGTTTGTTCCTTGTTACTTATGGAAATGCAGTTCATTTTCACCCATTGATCTTTGTATGCTGCAAATTTGTTGAACTCCTTTATTAGTTCAAATCATTTTAATGGACGCCTTAGGAATTTTTAGAAATCTATAATATGTCGTCTCATAGTAGTGATCATTTTCTTTCTTCCTTTCCAACCTGTACGCATTTTGTTTTCTGGCCTACTTGCCCCAACTGTCACTTCCAATAAAAAGATGAATGAAAGTGCTAAGAACAGATATTAATGATTTCTTCCTGATACTAAAGGTAAAGCTCTCAGTCTTTAAACTGATTGGTCTTGTCTTTGTCGGTAGCTAAATATTCACCTTTAGGGTTAATCCTACAAATTACAGATCCAGTCTTCTCCTTGACTCTAATGTCAATCGATTGGCTTCTGAATGATTGGTTTGCCATTTAGACATCTTTACCTCAGTATTTGCTTTAGGATGAAGTTTCTCAAGTTAGTGAGTATGGCTGTCAACGTTGTAATTTTACATTTAGTGCAGTTCTGAGGTTCAGATATGTACTTTATACATTGACATAATATGCAGAGTCTGTCAAAACTCTCTTCAGACATCTACAAACTCCTCCACAAGGTAACATCACCCTGAAGTGTCACCTCGGTTTTCAGAGAAACAGCATAAATCACAATGTTTTCCTTGACTTTAGAAAATAATTAAGAAAGAGGAAAGATGGGATTTAAAATTTTAAATGAGGTATAATAATAATAACCAAAAAAAATACCTGGTATATGCCAGGCCCTTTCCTAAGCATTTCTTAGGAATTACACAGGTAATGTTTACCCCTTTCAAAGATGAAGAAACTGAAGCACTTGGATCTGAAATAATTTGCAAATAAAGCACAGCTACTAAGAAGTAGCAGTTGGATTAGAATTCAAGGAGTCTGGTTGTAGAGAGGTGCTTTCCCTGTTGTGTGAGGAGAAGGGAAGTCACTTTCTTAGCACGGCTTAGCAGGTCCCAAATGTCTGATGACCACAGGTTCCAGGTGCTGTTTTCTTGTCATTCTGAGTATGTGAGGGGAGAGATGATTTTGTTTTCTTTAGGAAGGTGTCTGTGTGACTTGCAGAGCTCTGCCAACACAGACACATCACAAGAGAAAGGAGAATGTTTTCCAATTCATTTGAAAACTACAACTCTTACAGGGGGAGATTTACAAAGAGTTAGAAATGCACAATTTTGGCACTTTATTTAGCAAACGCTTATTGAGTCACCACTGTGTCCCTATCCCTGGAGTAGTCTCTGGGTCAAAAATAAAATAAATTAATAGATGCTGCTGGCCCTCATCAGAGTTTATCTCCTAGTAAAGATCACAAGCAATAGCAAAACTCTCGAAAGAGTAAATGGAGGAAGGGAGACGCTGAGTGTGGCCTGGCCAGGAAACTGCTACCCATGATTCCATGCTGTAAATGAGAATCTTGAAGTATTTGGGGACTCCGTACTCTTCAGAAATTAAGCAACTGGAGTCAGACAGGCCACATTCGAACCCCAGAATTGACACTGAGTAATTTTCTGGATGACTAGGCAAGGGCTATGATGTCCTTTCCTTTTTCTTTTCAACTGGGAATGATATTGCTTACTTCGAAATGTTAAGGAGAATTAAAATACATTAAATATCATTAAGCACTTATACTTGGCAGAAAGAAAAATGGTCAATAAGAAGGGAATTTTTCAGGGAGTTGGAAATGATGGAGATAGTGGTTGCACAGATATATGCATTTATCAAAGCTCATTGAAATGTCCCCATGATTGCAGGCACTAGTCTGCAAGTACACATGACACTTGATGAAAAAAATAATGGGTGACCACCTACAAACTTCTGGGCTCAATGACCTTCTTTTAAAAATATTTTTTCATATATCTTTCAAAGTGGCTTGAATCAAACTCATTAGCCTAAGTAAACGGTAATGACTCTTCAAAAGCTGGCAAGTGAAGACATCTCCACAGAGGAGAGCTAAGAGGAAGTGTTCTCTGAGTCTCCTAAGCATCCTTAGATGAAACTCAATTATGTGAAGGGATGCTTCTCTTTGTAGTGGGATTTTTAGAGGCAGAGCTTGCTGTACAGTGTTTCCGGTGGATGACTTTGAGACTTCCGGACATGACAAATGAATGGTACAGGAAGACTCAAAATACTCAAATCCATCATCCCCGTTAAGTGCCAGGTACTCCAACAGAGGTGTTATGTAGAAGGGCAACGCTGGGATAAAAATCAAATAAATGCTAATAAATCTTTTGCATAAAGTTTCTTGTCATTTTTCTTTTTTTCTTGCTGACTTTGTTTTTTTTTTTGTTGGTGGTGGGGATTGAACTCAAGACCTTCTGCTTGCAAGGCAAGCACTGTAACCACCAAGGTAAATCCCCAGCTCCCTGCTGACCTTGAAAAGCATGTATGTTAAATTGCTATGAAGACAACAATTCCTAGGATTTTCTAGCCTTTATTTCTGAGGAAGTTTTTAGTAAAAAGTTTTTAAAATCCTTTAACTGGACCAATTCTATTAGCCATAAAATCCAAGATGAAATTGCAAGTGCTTAAACAGTAACAACAAAACATTTTTTAAAACTCCATTTAAAGAATTACTTCAGGGTATGCTTTGGTGTAAAAGCTGATTTTGTATAAATGAAAGGGACTTCCACCATGCCTGGAATATACACTTCCAATGGTGACTACATGAGTGAATCGCTAAGAAGTCAGCAATAAGAAAAGCACAGTGTTGCTTTATGATCAACACACAAAGTTTTAAATCCAGGGCGGGATGAATCGCGGTAAGGGAGACAGGAGTGGCCTCGCCTGAGGAGAGCGCGGATACCTACCTGTGCCAAAGGTACCTAAGCCACAAGCATTAGGTATATGATCTGCGTGGGGAATAGTTTTTCGAAGTCTGTGTAACAAGCCGCCTTCCAGATGAAATTGCCTGGGAACGAGCTGCCGGGCCCCTCAGAGTGAAAACTCCTGGAGCGGATGAGTCCCCCACCAACTCAGAGGGTGGGCACATTGCAGTCCTGGCAGAGCACGTTCCTTCAGGACGCGGGTGGGGGGACTGCTGTGACCACCCAGGTCACTGCCTGGCTGGAGCACGCTGTCTCCCTGGGAAATGGGCGCAGTGATCATGACGACGCCGGTGGGCACCGGCTTCCCCGCCTGAGGCCCTGGTGAGGATGGAAGCGCACCTGGGTGGAGACCCAGAGCCCGCCTTCCGGTGAAATCCGAAGTTGAGAGCTGACCTTTCTCTCCTGCTGGCGTCGCAGGGCACACCTGCTGTGTGGCCAGGCTGTTCCGGTTGGGCCTCGGCCTTCCTCTGAGTACAGCCTGCAGCAGGGGCGACGGGTCATCCCCCAGCCCCTAGTGTTGGCCTGGAAGATGCTCTGCTGAAGGTCAAGTGAAGGGCGTCCCGGGCAGCCCGGCAGGAATTCCCGCTGGGAGAAAATCCACAGCAGGACCCACAGCTCCATGTGAGTCCATGGCAAGGCAGAGGCAGGAAATGTGCTAGTACCTTGGCAAAGTCGAGTTTATTCAACTTTCAGTGGACATCTGCAGTATGTCACTTAGTCTTTGCAAAAAGCAATGAGATATTGAAGTCTAATCAGCAACTATTTAGATCAAGTGTTATAATAATCCATAGGCTTTAGGAGAAAGAGAGGACACCATCTTCCCACCGAAGGGTTCCCCTGAGCTTGGCCCAGAGTTTGCATCTGGAGGTCCAAGCTCTGCTGCTGTAATGGCCGAGCAGGTTATAGTATCCATTTAATTTCATGCTATTTTTAATCTACTGTCAATTTTATCAGTTATGACTTATAATACCCATAAATTAAGATTCTCAATTTTATAATTTAAAGCTTTTATGCAGATTTTCACAAATGGCTTCAACATAGTTGACATTAATCACTGTGATGCTTTTCTTTTGATAAAAATTATAAACCTAGATTTTTTTTTATACAAATATTTACCACTTTATCATAAGTAGGTTTTAGGCCAGGGTAATCCATTCATTTGATACATTCTCCCTCAATTTGTGGGAAAAACATTTCAGGAACAATTTAAGATTGCTTGTAGCTTTTAGTAATCTCTCTACAGGATTTGCATAAGGACTGGTTATGTCACAACTCAAAGGGACTCAAGTACAGCATTTGAATCTCAATACCTCTTAGAAGACGAAGTTACAAAGATGATCTGCTAGCTAAGAGGTGATACTTCTAACCACGCAGAACCCAGATGGAGTTTGCTCCTCCTTCTCTTTTACCTTTACATAAGTGATCTTCAATACCATTTTTCAGTATTCTGTATGCCTATTCTCTGCTACTGGATTGAACATATAAATTATCTTCTCTAGAATAATCATATAGTTTTGGCAATAGCAGGAAGTGCCCCAAATAGTAGG
>PVJO010009208.1:0-70726 GCA_004026905.1 Hystrix cristata
ACGGTGTCCCTAAAGTGCTGCATACCCCTGTCTAAGTTATCCCGGGGAACAGAAGGCAGGAAGAGACTTTTCATATTCAGCCTTATTATTCTGCTATGGCATTTTCATTAGTTCATTTAAATCACTTTTTAAAGTTATCTCCTTATTGGACAAATGAATAATGTACACCTCATTGGAATTTCTCCTTTTTACTAACATAATGGTCAACTATTTAATGGGTTTCTCCCTTGATCACTACAGAGTCATAGAGTTGTGGGAAGGAGAGGAACCAGCAAGTCATTTAGAAGCAAGGCACTTTTGATGCCTGAATCCCCTTTGAGAGAGTTCTTTTTTTTTTTTTTTTTTTTTTTTTTTTTTTTTTGCGGTGCCAGGGATCGAACTCAGGCCCTTGTGCTTGCAAGGCAAGCACTCTAATCACTGAGCTAAATCCCCAGCCCCTTTGAGAGAGTTCTTGCAGGTATTGTGTATGTGCAAATACCTCCACCAACACCCTCATACTGAGCACTCTCCACTGGGGGTTGGGTGGAGCTGTTTCAGAGAGACACCTCCTTGTTAAGTCATGCTGTGTTCAGCCACAAGCCCCGAATTAAGCCTTTGGGGCCACAAAGAAAGGTCTGATTATTTTTCCACAGAACAACCCTTCTGAAAGTTGAAGAGAAATTGTTACATGGAACTTCCCAACATCTCTAAGTGCACCCCAGTTTGCATTCTGCAATTTTTTTTTTTTTTTTTTTGCCAAGAACACGTATTGGTACGTTGTAGATATACACAATGATCGCATTTGTCATGGATAATTTGTACCTGTACATGGTGTACTTGGTTTCCCTTGCTCCTCCCCCACCCTTCCCTTCCACTGCCTCCCTCCTTATTTACAATAGCTTTATTTACATTTTTCCATTTTCCCCCTTTTTTCCCTTCCTTTTCTTTTTCCCCTCCTCTCTCTCTCTAATTCTTTTCTCATTTGAATATAATCTTTCTTTTTCACAATGTCAATTATACCTTTTTGTTCTTATTTACACTTACAGTTTCTTATATCAGAGAAACCATTTGCATTCTGCAATTTTGAACAAGCTTTGATTTCTTATCGAAAGAGTTACTTTTGAAGTCATGTCTTTTCATTTTTGTCTGCTGCATGCCCCAATCAACATGAACTTGATTCCTTCTTTCATTCCTTCCATCCTTCCACCCATCCATTCATCCATCTATCCATTCACTCGACATCCATCTACCTATCTAGTGTTTACTGAGAACTTACCACCTACCAGACACTCTTCCAGGGACCAAGGTTTAGGTGGCAAACAAGGCAGACCAGGTGTCTGTCCCTGCATATCTTATGACCAAGTGGAAGTATCTCAGAATAATCAAGTAAATAAATAAAGACAGAGAATAAAGTATAAAATACTAGGAAAAGTAAACAGGGAAAATCTTTTTCAGGAGCAACATTAAAGAAGAAAGCCAGCCAAGTGAAAGGATAGAGGAATAATATCCCAGGAAAAAAATATATATATTTTTTCAGTTTTTAAATATATGTGTATTTTAAACTTGACTGTTCCAAGTAGAGTCATTTGTAAATTCTACTTCACATACTTGTAGTAATCTCCAGTCAAATTTGTTGATCCCTGTTTCTCTGTGGTCCATGAATATGTTGCTTTTCTCCAGAATTTCAATTAAGAAGGTCTGGTGGCACTTGGAGTGCCAGAGGGGACTCAATGACTAGACTGACAGAATATTAATTTCAACCAAGTTGTAGGATTTCTGAGTAGTTTGAGGAAGAACAAGGTATTTAAACGAAAAGCCAATTCATACAACCTAAGAATAGGCTTTGTGTGTTCTAACCAATTAAACCTTCTCAAGTTTTAACAGCTTTGTTTATGAAGCCCATATTGAAAATTAAATGTTTATTACAATTTTTTGAAGGTGAGGTATAGAACTTGGCACAGTATTGATTAATAACTTGTGGATGGCTGGTGTGAGGGAACCAGTTTTGAACCCAGCTGTAAACAAATGCATCAGCGAAGCACTTCAGCTATTTGTAGGCGCAAGGCCTGCCAATTTGTAATTAGTTGCAGATTTTCAATTACTTCTCAGCAAACAAAATGGTTTTATTTGCATTGTTTACTTGGCATTTAATTTAAGAAGAATCCAATTGGTTGTTTGTAAAGACAGATGAATTTGGAGTGTTGGGATAAAATAAATAGATACATTTTTGAGTAGCCCTACATCTGCATTTTTGTTTTGAGTGAAACAAGTGTACAGAACTTGGCCTAAATTCAATCAGCTCTATCATACAATCTCAAAATGCCTCCCGTGCAATTTGTCAAAAGGAAGATTTTTGGCAACTGCAAATAAAACTCTTGAGATTTGTAATGAAGAACATAATCAGAGAGAGGGGTGGGGAGGAAAGTTGCATTTTCTGCTAATTGAAACTAGCAAACCATTGTGGGCAACTTAAATTTGATAGATCAAAATCGCTGCTATTTTGAATGTTAGTCCTTGTTACTGTGCTCCTGACTCAGCCTCTCCACAACCCAGGGTTCTTTACAGGAACATAGTTTTTTCTATGAGGAAGAAAATTCAAATCCCGCAACGAAATACTTTTTGAGGACTTTCACAGAGTTTGGTGCTAGAGATATGAAAATGACAAAGGCAAGATATTTGCCCACAAGAAGCCCAGAGTTTGGTGGAAAAAGGGCAGAGATTTATAAAGAGTCCCAGTTAAAAACTGGCTTACAAGTATTACAATAAATAAAATGCCAGGATTAGAAAGGAGGAATTTATTCTGACTCGTGGGAGAGGTGAGAAGGTAAGATGCGAAAATCGTAAAGGAGGAATAGATTCCTGCATTGGTGGGGTGAGGACAGACATTTTAGGGGGAAGGAATAGGACATATCAGAGTGATGTGGGAGCCAGTGCACCATGTGACTGAGAACCACAAGCAGTCTGATGCAGCCAGGCCAGACACAAAGTATCAGATGAGGGAGGAGTGAGGAGAGAGTGGAGGTTGTGGGCAGCCTCCGCTGGCATGGTGAGGAGCTTGAACCCTGCTCTGAAGGCAGTGAGGAACCGCTGCAGGACACTGAGCAGGGTGGTGACACGGTCCGATCGGTCTGTGCCTGAGAAAGACCAGCTGGGAAATGAATGGTGTCTGAAAAAGGACAAGAACAGTAGGAATGTAAATGAGAACTGACTGAAGGGATTTCAGAGGTGGACCCCCCAGAATTTAAAGAACAATTATCCAAAAGGAGGGTGACGGAAGGACATTGTAGGCCTGGCGCTGACATTATCTAAGACAGAAAACACAAGAAAAGGAGTGGACAGAATGATGAACACGCATGTGCACCCCTCCACCGAAGATGCCATGGCAAAACACCATGACAAATCTCAAAACATTATGCTACACGACAGAAGCCGGCCACAAAGGTCACACGTTGTGTGATTTGACTTATATGTAATACATGGGACAGGTGGTCTATGGAGATGTGCCGGGGAGAACGGGGTGACTACTGTGAATAATAGGCTCAGGGTTTCCTTTCAGAGTGAGGAGAATGCTTTGGAACCAGGTAAATGGAGGTAATGATTGTATAGCACTGTCAATGTATTGAATGATACCAAACAGTACACTTTAAAGTGGTCAATTTTATGTTGAATGAATTTTAATTTGAAAACAGACAAAAGCAAAAACAAAAACTAAATGGCCATAGTGATGGAAATTTGTATTCTAGAACTGTGCTGGTGAAGAATCTCTTCTTAACCCCAAATGACACCAACACAGACAGAGACTTCAGGAGATGGCATGCTAGTGCCCCTTCAACAAGCATGGCTTAGCTGGGCACGGTGGCGTATGCCTGTAATCCCAGAACTCTGGGAGGCTGAGGCAGGAGATCACAAATTGGAACTGAGTTTGGGCAACAGTGAGAGCCTATCTCAAAATTTAAAAAATGAAAAAGGGCTAAGGATATAACTCAGTGTGAAGGCCCTGGGTTCAGTTCCCAGTACTGGGGGGCAAAAACAAAAAACACACACGAAAAAACCTATGACACCCACCTGGTCCCCAGTGGCCTTGTTATTATGCACATTTTCCTTGCAAGGCCGAAAGCCTGGGGAATGTTCAATTGGCAAGAACCTTATTCCTTGTAGGTACATTCTCTACTTGGGGCCCTCCACCTTTACTATGGTCAAACTCTGGTTGACCTAGTAATGTGAGTAGTCAATCTGTCATGTGGAGACACATTAGGGGAGGAGGGAATCAGCAAAGCACGCACAAAGAGAAGCGCTGGGTCAGGAAACAGTAAGAAAAACTTTCTGCCATTCATATTGGTCCTGGGAGAATAAAAGGCTCCCTGATGCTCAGTGCATCATCAGGAAGATTAATTAACATTTGTAAAGGCCACACACAATGTGAAAAGCCCAGTAATGGATCTCCAAAAGCTGGAGTCCCTGTTTTCCAGAAGGGTCATGAAACAAGGAGTAGAAAATATTCCCTAGAAGACAGAGCTGTGTGACCTCGGCCATGAAGAACATTGCAAAGAAACGACTGGGCTTGTCTGGGATTCTCTTCATTCTCAAGTTGAATCTGATCTGACAGATGTGGTGAGTAATTAAACCCTTGTCCATTCATAGTCTGAATGCTTGCACTGCACAGAGAATGGGGCAGGAATAATGAGAGGCACAACCCCTCTGGGACTATTCAGGAGTGCTCAAATTTGCATGGTCACAGGAACCCGAAGGAAGTGGATTATGCTGGGCTGGCCAGGAAGTGGAGACCGCCAAAGCCTTGTGATTTGCATAAATCATAGCACTGGAAGGCAGAAAGGCTGAGGGCTCTCAATGGAGGCTAGCTGTAGTGGGCTTTCCTCGAATCCAGCACAACTCTGGGGCTAGGTGCCTGCTCAGAAAGGCTGTAGAGGTCATTTGACTATTTCATTTGCCCCAGAGTTTTGTCAATAGGAATCATTAAATTTCCAAAAATGTGGTTTTGTTTTTACAAGTGAAGTTCCTGCACAGGCTCCTAATGAATGGATTCCTTTAATCATCTCGGAAAAGGGTGGTTTGGTAAGGGGTAATGCATTTTATTATGGTTACTGCTGTCAAATAATTTCTAATTGTGTGACAAGGTGCTTAAGTAAAGAATTGTTTGTGGCTTAAAAAAACAGTTAATGCCTCTCAAAATGGATTACTTTCTTTTTAAGTTTCAAATGAAGGCTACCAATTAATTAATCCATTTACATAAAAATGTCTTGGATCAGTTTCCTCCAAAGATAAAGGGTGAAATCTATCCTCTAATTGCAAAAAAAAAAAAAAAAACCAAAAAACTGTAGTAAGTTAGGTGGAATAAACATATAGAAGTAATCTACCAAAAGCAAATAGAAGTCAGCAAGTAAAACAATTACCAAAAACTTCGTTTTACTCTGTGCAATATGACTGACATTATATACGTAACTAAATAACTTTTCCTTAAATATGCCTTTCCATCTACCCTGTTTTATGTAATTTTCTTACTGGAAGAGATGCAAAATTACATGATGGCTTCAAGAGGTTCAACGAGACCTTCCTTCAGAGCTGCCCCTAGATTTGGCTAACTTCATGTTATCTCTCCTATTCAGAGACATGAATCAAATGAGCTTGGTTAAAGCCTTCCAGCCTTCCGTTCTTTCAGTTCTGCATGAGTCTCACACTGACACAAACATTCATTCCACATCCAGGTGTAACAAAGAAGGCAGGTATTTACTAGTGAAAAACTGAAGTTCCTTAGTCACTTTTATATTATCAAATGGAAAATACACGTTACCCAGGCTAATTATATATAATTTCTTGGCATTAGGTATAAATTATTCAGACTATATCAAGGGAGAAATATAAAATGGTCCTTCTTTGTAGCAGAATTTTCATTGTTAACTCTATCTTACAGCATTTCCCATTTTTCTAATGTCTTGCCTTGTGTTTGATGACTTGAGTCTGTTTTTCCAGTTTTTTTCCAAGCTGAGTTTGTGCTGCCATTTTTGCAGTTGCAAGTGGTCTTTTCATTGTTACTTACTGGATCTATTTATATAAGGTAATTAAGTAAAATGATGAGAAGATTGGAGAAGGAGAGAGGGAAAGCAGAAGGTAAAAAAGATGAGATGGAGAAAAGGAAAAAGAGAAAAGAGAACAAGAGGAAAAAGGAAAAGACGTAAAAACAAGCAATCGAACCAAAAGCTCCTAAAGGTACAGGTTGTAATAAATAGGAAGAAGAAATGCTCAGTCTCGGGGACTGATAAGCCGTGAACTGGCGGAGTCCACGTGTCATCTGTCAAAGGGGTGCCACGTGTTAGCAAACTGGCAGGAAGTGACACTCAGGCATGCTGGCTCCTCACTCTAAATGAACTGAAAGTCAGAGCTCACAGTTACTCTTTTGGGCAGACAAGTTCAAGTTGCAAGGTGACTATCAGTTGGCAGGGCCTTCTTTCTATTTCACAAAGGTGCTGAAAGCAAGGATTACTGATAAACTCTGGGAGACATAATCTCACGAGCAGAATGGAAAAACTCAAGTTCTTAAGGATGCAGAGAAAAGAGGACTATCGAATAAAGGAAATCTCTGGCTTCCTGGTAGTCGCAATCGCTCACCCTTAAGAGGGCCATTTGCACCTTTGAAGTAGCCCAGTTCATTCATATGTTCTTCTGGGAGCTCAGGGTGACTCCTGTAAGAGGGCAGCACTTTCACACCCCCTTGCTGAGACATGTGCCCTCCTGTATGGTCAGTGGGACCCAGTCAGAGACACTACCAAAGAACTAAACCAGGTGATGCTGCTGGGATCCTGAAGTTGGACCTTCTGATTTTGAGTCCATATAATCAGCCCTTGGAACATTCTGGGGAGTTATAAAGTTTACTACCCAGAAGATGGTTGGAAAGACTTTGCCAAATCATAGATAGACATGAGCCTGGGCAGTACTGCTGAATTGAAAAGGTGCATGTCCATTATGTATGTCTTTGTAGAGAGCATTTTACACCAAGGCTGTCTAGCCCCATTCAGCTGTTTTAGAATGGAGTGCCGACCTGACTACATTTTAATTACTGCTCTTGCCCATCAGTGACAAGAGATCATACCACAGAAGGTGCTGCTCCTGAATTGCTTGTGACTTGTTAGGAATTCCTTGGAAATGCTTATAAGTTTGTTTTTCTTATTACTTCTGTTGTATATTTTGAATTTATAGTCAACTTCATGGAGGGAAAATCTTCTCAAGATTCTACACGGTGATATAAGTTTTTAACTTCATAGAGTTTTCAGATCTTAAACCCAGGAAAATTTCTATCTTTTGGGACTGTTGATAATTAACAGTGAGCAGATTGTTTGGCAGAGAAAAAGGTAATTATTTCAGTTATTAACACAGAAAAAGAAGTGTCAGTGTCTAAGGTTGTGAAAACTGCTTTATTTTCTTATTTTTCTTCCCAGAGGTTTAAACTGTTCGGGTCTGTTTGCATTCATTTTGGTCTCTGCTCATATCAACACATTATTTAAGGAGTGGTAGAAAAGCTAATCCAAGAGAAACATATGCTCCATGTCACTGACCTCCTTCAGTGACACCTTTTTCATTAATTATTACCTTTCAGTGACTGCACTGTGGCCAGTTTCCAGTCCTTCTTATGGTTCCTGTGAGCTCCAGGGTAGGAGATGGTTTGGAATCTTTCTCATTGGGCAGCAAAGGACATAGACACACACCTTTTGAGAACAAATCACAGCCGAACAAAAAGCCCCTAAAGGGCAGCATGATTGTTAAGGCTGAGAAGTTAGACAGAAATGGTTCTGAGACCAGCCGAGATCTGAGTTACTTGTTTCCTGACTTATAAAAGAGAATGATAAAAAGATTGATTTCTTAGGGATAACGTAAAGATTTAAAAAATATCCACTAACATAAAGTGCAAAGCCACATGTTTGGTATATGGAATGGTTACTATAATCATGTAAGTATCATTAACCCTAAAACTCTCACGTAGGAGTCAGAACATTGGTACAGTGAGTGTTTAATACTAGACACTAATGGAGAACATGGGGGTAAATAGGCTCTCTGCTCAGCCCCACGTTATGACTCTGTTCTTTTCTTCCATTTCAGGAAAGTCATTTATACTTGGGAATAGTCATTAAGGCAAGCCCTCTGTGATGCATGTGTTTAAAATGGGAATGGCACCTGGGGTTATCAGTCTTTTTATTTGCAAAGACAAAGGTTACATCAGACTTCAGTGACTGCGCCCACAGACCATGGACAAGCTGCACCGTCCCGTCAGTATCTCCTGTACACCGAGGAGGACAACTTTCTTCTTCCTTTTTATGAACTATGAAAACTGCCCCTGTTGATCAGAAGGGGTGTTAAAAAGCAAAGTTACTTCCAGAGATGTCTAGTTCATTTAGTAGTTGTTGAAAAATGTAAAGCAGTTGTCACTTTGTAACACGAACCCGCTACCAACAATTCCACTAGCTGTGTGAGACATTCTTAAATTTTCTTCTTCTTTCATTGTTAGCAGATAATGTTTCTGATTCTACTCAATTAAAAAAAAAAGAAAAGAAACAGAAGGAAACCTGTCTCCTGTGTCCTTCTGCAGGGACTGGCTCCACAGAATTTGCAAAGTCCTGAGGTAAAATCCTTTTCTGCGATAAGTGAGACAGCTGGTGACTTCAAGTCTAGTCCATCACCCTGGCAGCCTGTTGTGTCACAGATGTGCTACATGGTGTGACAGCACTCAGGGAGTGGAGCAGGGCATGCTGGGAGTGCAGAATGGACTCTACTGGGGCTGAGGGAGGCACGCTGCATTTAACTCCTCTGTCTGGCAGTTGGTCCTCAAGCTGCCAGGAGACTTAAAAGCTAAAGGTGGCTTTTCACAAACCCAGTTCTGAAAGGCAAGATTTTTGGATTCCTTCAAAGAGCAGATTTCACTAATCCTAAATCCTCAGGGATGACAGACAGGAGTGGGAGAAGGGAAAAACCAGAGAATATACTATTATATTACCCCCATTTCATTTATAAATTCTTATTAAATACATTATTTTCTTCCCTCCATTACTATCATTAGACTTGTGACCATTTAGTTTTACTGCCCCCCAAAAGGATCACGTTTGATATTATGGGTTGGTATTTCACACAATGTGCACATGGAGATACCATCCCAAGAGTCTTGTGACATCTGTGATGAGGCTCAATCAGCTACTTAATATCATTCTGTTTATTTTTGGTCCTACAAGAAATGTCAGTGAAGTTAATGACTGCTTAGAATTAGTTTCTCTCATACTTTGTTCCTGTAGGCAACTTATCAGAATTTTTTTCCTGCAGGAGATTATTTGGGAAAGAATGTGGCTTCTCTTTTTGGAAAGCAATTTCACTCTCTTCTGCACTGGTTCAGCCGAGAGTCACTGGTGTGCTTTAACAGAGCCACACAGTGGGGGAAGGCAGGCAAAACAACACGGGAACCACTCTGGGGGTTCACTGCTGCTGTTTTTTTAGACGGAGATGAAGGATCATTTTTTGCTTCAGTTTCTAATTTCTAATCTGTTAAGAAATGATAAGGGGTCCGGTTTGTATGACTAATATGTAGCTTCTGCCACCTGCAACTCACCATGCGAACTTGACAGCATGCCGGATTGTTTATGTCTTATTCAATAAGTCCAATGACCATTCACTGGATGATGAGACGATGTCAAGTTGCTATCTGTGTTTCAAAATGCCTACACTTAATGCCTATACATGTGATGTCAGGGACTGGCACCAGAGTAGCTCTATACCAACGAACAAATAGCGTTCAGTGGAATGATTTAAAACTGGCATCCTGGTTTCAGCCGTGTGCCTTCTTGTACAGACCCACTTCTAAATCCTGCCTCTAATAAGCAAATTTATGTCAGCATCTAGTTTATGAAAATAAATGACACTCTAAGGTGGTTTAAGGTCCTTGAAGTCCATGAAATTGCCTATAAAATTTTTTTTGTACGTACATTTTTCTAGAAATGAACCACTGTTTTTATCAGATATTCAAGTGGGTATATGGCCTAAAAATGGTTAAGATAAACTCATTGCTCAATATTTTTTTATTGCCTGGCAACTCCAATTAAAAATGTCAAGTGACCACACTGCTTCCTAGGAAACACACACACCTGAGAGGATTGCTATGTGTGTGTATGTGTGTGTGTGTGTGTGTGTGTGTGTGTGTGTGTGCACTGCCACTGAACTACATTCCAGCCCTTTTAAAAAATTTTAAACTGGAGACAGAGTCTTGCTAATCTGCCCTGGCTGGCCTCAGGACTCAAGATGCTCCTGCCTCACCCTCCTCAGTAGCTGGGATTACAGGCATGTACCACAATGCCTGGCTGGATTGCTGATTTGCCCCCCTCCCCCCCAGTTCTAGGGACTGGACCATTTCTCTGCACTGTATTTCTGTGCACTATTGTTCTGGGTAAAGAAATGGACAAAATTTGTCTATTGAAGCCTTGGATAAAAATGAAAGGTTGCCTCCATTTAAGAATTTTTTAAAAAGGTTCTTTTCCACCCTGGCTCCCTGAGCACTGACTGTCATTTTGACATAGTAACTATCTAGACAGGAAGTTCAAGACCATCTGACTATTTCAGAAGAAGCAAATAGTCATTGACGCCCTTCACCATGGGACAGAAATTTGGGAAAAACTAACCAAAATGTACATTAGCACACTGGATGTCATCTTCGTTTTCAAATTCAGAGCCCATTTTGGTGGAGCAAGACAAATGGCTTTAGATCACTTATGATTCCTTGGTAAAGAAAAATGAACTCAACATAGACTTGCAAGTCATGGTCTGTATGAGAAGAAAAGGACCTCAAGAAAACAGTGAAAGGAACTTTGGAAGAGAATGAAAATAGGAGAATGTAAAGGCCAGTATTGGCGCTGCTAAAATAAGGCAGAGACTGGATGACAGCACGAGGAGTAAAGATTTTTTATATGTGGAAATTGTGTGGGTTTTCCAAAAGAAGACTAGTAAACTGCAAAGGTTTAAAATAAATAAATAGCCTTATTAAAAAGGGTTTCACAATTCTTCAGCACTATGGAAGTGCTCCCCACACTGGTATTTTAGAAGCCTAGCAATGAGTGGGGGCATCTGACTTTGAAGGGAAGGATGTAAAGGCTGAGAGAAGACATTGTGTGTGTTGGAGAAGTGGAATCATAAGGAACTCTGACTGCTTATAATCATGTTGGGGTGTGGGGGGTGCTGTCCATGTGGAACCAAATGCCCACAGAAAACATCCATCATGAGATACCAAGGAGGAGGAGGTCACCACCCCAAATACATATAGCCATTTTAGGAGGGAATGTGCTCCTTGTGCCCAGTCTGCCTCTTTACAAACTTCCTTAAGGAAAGGAATTTGGCTTCTTGTAGAAGTACTTGATTCCAAGTTTGGGCCAGAAGCTTGGGGTATCTTATCTTCCTAGAGAAGACTAGTGGAATCTTCAAACTAGTTGACAAGAGGCAACTTGATCCAAGTGGGGTTTCTGGGTGATCAAAAAGAATAATAACACATATGAAATGGATATAAAGTTGGGTGTTTACAATGATATACAAAACAAACAACTCTGATTGCTCCCTTTTGGAGATTGACCAATTCAATGTTCTGAAGTGTTCTGTGAAATTCAGTGTTCTGAAAATTGTTCAATAAAGAGAAAAGCATTTATGCTGCTTTCCTTGTATGGCCTGTATTTTACAGTACTCAAATAGTTGTTAATGAGTTCTTCTACCTAGAATAATAGCTAATAAATGCAGAAAGAATGACAGAAATGAAAACCACTATTTTGTAGGCCATAATCAATATGAGCATCAACCACAATGGTTGCGAAAACTACCTGATTAACAGTTTGATAGAGAATGTCATTATGGATCAGTTTGTCTGGCCCTAACAGAAAACCACTGATCAATCCTGACATCGATAAAAGTGATGCAGCTGGTCATCGTGTGCCTCCTGAATGCCATGTGCCTCCTGATGGGATAAACTGAACTTGCGTCTCATAATAACTGGTTTACAGTAGTATGAAGGAAAGAGGAGCACGTTAGACAACACCATGAAGATGCAACAGGCCAAACATGTAGTGTGGAAATATTTACAGATCAATAATCCATTCAAAAAAATAAATCCAACCAAAAAGAGGATAAAGATTTATAGATTAGTAAGACACTAAGAATACAACAATCAAATGCAACAGGCACATCTTGGTTTGATCCTAATTTAAATTTCCCAACTGTGAGCATTTTAGGAATGATCCAGGAATATTAATCTGAGGTGGGGTTTGCATTTATTATTCAATTTGTTGGTGTAATAAGGCTATTATGACTTAGTTTCTAAAAAGTTGTACTACATGTGCTAGGGCTACACACTAAAATACTTATAGGTAAAATAGGGTAACTGAAATTTAAAACATTCCAGCAAAACAGAAGAGAAAGGGAAGAGGAAGATAAAACAAGAATGGCTACTTTGTTGGTAGCTGTTGAAGGTGGGTCTCAGGGACAAGAGGGGCTCAGTACACTATTTCTGTCTCTCTGTGTGTAAATTTCTGAAATCAAAGCTTAAGAAAAATGACAGGGAATCACACAGAAAGTCAAGTAAGAAAGATGAGTAAGATGATGGACACACAACCCTTATCTACTGAGTTGCTAAGTACATGCCCACACTTGCTTAGGTCTGGGGCCCTGAGCGAGAGCAAGCACAGATCACTGGAGGGACCTCTGTGTCACTGCCTTATGGAGTCAGGGTTATCAGGTTCCTGGAGACTTACTGGAAAGAGCGAACTGTGGTCCACCTTCTCCAAGAGAGGTTGGGGCAGCTTTCTGAAGGGTTGGCAGAGATGGAGCTTTCCAAGATCTTCCTGGGAGACACAGGCAAGTGGTTCCCAGCCACAATCTAATGTCCTCTGTTACCACATTCTGAGGGAAAATCCATAAGAAGTACCAACAGATCCGTGTAATCAAGAATTCTGTAATGCACGATGGCCATATGCCCCAGTGAGCAATTCTCAGAACTGTAAATGACTGGTGTATTTCAAGGCCACACACATCTTTTCTTCAGATTTCTGTCATCCTATATTATTAATGTTTTTAAAGGACTGTAATAAATTTGGTCTTCGAA
The DNA here is from genome assembly GCA_004026905.1 of Hystrix cristata. Lineage (NCBI taxonomy): Eukaryota > Metazoa > Chordata > Mammalia > Rodentia > Hystricidae > Hystrix > Hystrix cristata. The sequence goes on from PVJO010009208.1 coordinate 13,106, forward strand.
GGGGTTTGGTCAAAAGTAGTAACACCACACTTGATACAAAAATGACCGATTGGGAACCATAATGCCTCCATGTCAGCTTTTTTCAATTAAATGACCACAACTAGCAAACAACATGGGGACTGTGTGGGATACAAAGATATGCAGTGTCTGCAATGGTGAACCACAAAATGCTTGTAGGAGAAAAAAGGGAAAAAAAAGTTTCTCGTATAAGTTCTTGAGACAAAGATGTTATTCAGCTTTACAGTCCTTTGAGCTCCTGCTAGGAATATTCCACCCATTTCCACAATTGCAGTTAGAAGGTGTCTTGAGGGAATCTTTGTGCTAAAAAATCATAATTTTCACATAAAGTCCATACTTGCCCCCAAGCCCCAGAGAATCAGGGGCTCTTGTTACCATATTCTCTGTGACTGGAGCAACTTGGAGTTTTCCTACATTAACTGAAACCTAAAGAGAAACCATGCCTAAATGTGCCCTTTAGCTTTTCTTTGAGGCTATCCCACATATTCCAATTGTATTTACTTTTTGCATAATTAGCAGCTACTTCCTGTTTAATAGCAACGGTGACTTCTGAATTCAGTAGAGTGGGCCATTTAAAACTGGGATTGCCCTGAAGATTCAGGAGGTCAGCTTGCCATGTGCAGTATGTGCTTTTCTTGGTTATTAAATAGAAGCCAAACAGTAGTCTTCACTTCAGGCTCTCTGGCTTGCAGAGGTTAAGCAATGGATGGAACTTTATGTTACCTGGCTCAAGTCTCAGCTTCTTGCAGAAGATCCTGTTTCAAGACAACCCCATCATTGGGAAGTTCTGAATCTGAGAAAACATGCTGCTAATGTTGCCAAGTGTTCTGAGTCTTCAAGTAAGGTCAGGTCTTGTTTGCAGCTCTGTACAGGGCAGACCATTTTCTCAATATTGTTACCTATCGTCTCTCTACTGTGCAATGGAACACCAGAATGTCTTTCTCCTAACTGTAATTTAGTAAACAATAACCAACTTTTCCCATCCCTCCTATGTTGTACTCTCTCTGGCCTCTAGTAACCACTATTCCATTCTCAAATGCTCTTAGATTAACTTTTTCATTTCCACCTATGAGTAAAACCATGCATTATTTTTCTTTCTGTGCCTGACTTATTTGACTTAATGTTTTGGCCTCCAGTTCCATCCATGTTGTCTCAAATGACAGGATTTCATCCTTTTTTAAGGACTAAATAGTATTGTGACACACATATACACATACATACATACACACATATACGTATCACTTTTTAAATCCATTCATCAATTGATAGACACTTAAATTGATTCTATTTCTTAGTGATGGTGAATAGTGCTGCACTAAACATGGGAATACAGATGTCTTTTCAATGTACTGATTTTATTTCCTTTGGTTATATACCTGAGAGTGGGATTGCTGGATTATATGGTATTTCTAGTTTTCTTTCTTTTTTTTTTTTTTTTTTTGGTGCCGGGGATTGAACTCAGAGCCTTGTGCTTTCTAGGCAAGCACTCTAACCACTGAGCTAAATCCCCAGCCCCTAGTTTTCATTTTTTAAGAAAATGATACAAAAACAAAAGAGAAAGGGAAGAGGAAGATAAAACAAGAATGGCTACTTTGTTGGTAGCTGTTGAAGGTGGGTCTTGGAGACAAGAGGGGCTCAGCACACTATTTTCTGTCTCTCTGTGTGTAAATTTCTGTAATCAAAGCTTAAGAAAAATGACAGGGAATCTCATAGAAAGTCAAGTAAGAAAGATGGACAAACTGATGGACACACAACCCTTATTTATGCTGCTTTCCATCATAGCTGTACTTCTCATCAACAGTATATAAAGGCTCTCTTTTCTCCACAGCCTCACCAGCACTTATCTTTTACTTATCTATTTTTAAAAATAATAGCCATTCTAACTAGAGTGCAGTGATACTTCATTGTGGTTTTTATTGCATTTGTCTGATGATTAAGGATGCACAGCATTTTTCATACACCTGTTGGTCATTTGCATGATGTCTTCTTTTGAGAAAAGTGTTTTTAGGCTTATTGCCCATTTTTAAAAATAAAGGGCTTTTTTTTTTTTTTTGCTACTGAGTTGTTTGAGTTCCTTATATATTTTTGATATTTACACCTTAAAAGATGTATAGTTTCTTAATATTTCCTTCTGTTCTGCAGGTTGTCTCTTTATACTGTTGTTTCCTTTGCTGTGCAGAAACTTTTTAGTTTGACACAATCCCATTTGTCTTTGTTCACTTTTGTTTTCTGTGCTTTTGTAGTCGTATAGGACAAATCCTTGTCAAGGCCAATGTCGTGAAGCATTTCTTCTATGTTTTCTTCTAGTAGTTTTATAGCTACAGGTCTTACATTTAAGTGTTTGATACATTTTGAGTTGCTTTTAGTGTACGGTGAGAGAAACTAGAGTTTCATTTTTCTGCATGCGGATGTAGCCAAGTACCCAGTGCCATTTATTGAAGAGACTGTCCTTCCCCATGCATGTTCTTAGCACTTTTGTTAAAAATAGGCAACTGTGTTTTCTAAAAGCTCTCCAGGTGGTTCTCATCAGCAAACAGTGCTGAGAATCACTAAGTTAAACTGCCAAATGTGCTTCTGAAATGCTTTGCAAAACTAAAAAATAAATTAGGAGTTGCTGTATATTTTCTCTGCCTCTTGAACAGTCACAAAAGACAATGGCATATTGAAGGCTCATACTCAAACTTACTTGAACATGGAACCCTTGTGGAGTAAAGCATCTATTAACATAGATGGGAAACGCTATTCTAATCATCTGGAAACCAGTAATCCAGGCTGATAAATTTGGTTACCAAAAACCCTGTACTGAAAATCATGCAGGATGACAGTTCTTAGAGCTTAAGTCTTTTTCCTCAATTAGGATACAGAGGACCCCTTAAAGTCTGCTCACTTTTCTAGCTAGGAACGAAGATGCACAGTCTCACAGCTGGAAGTGATTTTAAATGTCATCTAACACTGTATCTCTCAACACCACTAACACACATACACATACTCCTACCCCAGTGCAGAAATTCCTCCTAGAGGCTGGGTGTGGTGCCACATGCCTATACTCCCAGCGGGGCTAAGGCAGGAGGATAGCAAGTTTGAGCCCAGCCTGGGCAATTTAGCAACTTAGTGACACCTGTCTTGAAATTAAAAATTAAAATTAAAAAGAGCTGGAGATGTAGCTCAGTGCAAAGATTCTAGGTTCAATGCCCAGTACCACAAAATAAATAAGGAAATAAAGAACTCCCTCCTAGAGCGTCCTCCCAGATGGCCATTTGTTCAACCCTAGCTTGCACAGTTCACTGGCAGGAGCTCTCACTCCTTCACAAGACAGCACATTTCACTGTGGGGCAGATCAAGTCTTCTTTATATGGGCAAAAAATGAGCTTCCCTGGAACTTCTACTTGTTCATAGCTTTACTCTTGTCTGGAATAATGGTACAAAGTGTCTTCTTTCAAATGAGTATCCTTCAGTATATCATTAAGGCAGAACATGGTTCACTGGATGACATAGGAGCCAAGAAACAGGGATTTGAGATGTAACTCTGTCTCAGACTTCATGACCATAGCAACAAAAGCTCTTCAGGTCTTACTTTCATCATGAAATACACAAAAATCACAATGGAAAGACTGTTATAATTGTAAGCATCAAGTTAAAAGTGGAAATCAAATGCTTTACAATCAAAAAGAACTCTACAAATATAAATTGCTGTATCAGTAGTATTTTACAGTACGATATCTTTATATTTGAACAACATTTTGGTTAGTTGAAGCACATATCCTACTTTGGCAGCCAGATTCCTCAGTGTAGGTAAGTAAGCTAACGATGCACGTAAGCACTTTGTGGCACCACCTGTTACTTGGTTCAGTGATTTAGTGAATCAGAAACAGAAATCTTGCAAGATGGCCTGGGCACCAAAGTGCCAACTCTGCCTTTTAGTCATTAGACAGACCAGAACAATAAAGACATCAAACGCCTTGGAATCAGAAAGTCCCATTTAGGATCAACATTTGCTACATGGGTTCCTTCCAACAAGTTAGCTAACCTCAGTTTCCCCACACATAAAAGGACAGAATATTAATCTTATATATGCTACTATGAATATAAAATAATAGGGGGTGGGGATTTAGCTCAGTGGTAGAGCACTTGCCTAGCAAGTGCAAGGCCCCGAGTTTGATCCCCAGCACCCCTCCCCCCACATAGGTATTGAGTACTCAATAGTAAATATTTTTATTTAATTGCAGGAGATTTTCATTATCATTTTAAAAACATTTGTATGCATAGCTTTTGAAACCGGGACCTTCTACGTAGTTCAGGCTGACTCTGAACTCACTATGTAGCCCAGGCTGGCCTTGAACTCATGATGATCCTTATGTGCCATCTTTCCAAATGCTGGGATTAAAGGTGTGTGCCACCACACCTAGTTTAATTTTTTTTTTTAATCAGTGAAAACTCATTTGAAAAGTGCTATAGTCTCCCAGAGCGAAAAAGAATGTTAAATACATGGACCCTGTGGGAATAGAGTTCCAATTCTATCATTAACTCTCTGTGGAACCCATACGTTTCACCAGTTAGATGCTTGGTTTCTTAATGTCAGATGAGTTAAGTGGACAAGCTGATCTTTAACCCTTTTTCTAGTATGATTCTGGGAACACTAATATCCAGATTGCTAACCAGATTGAAAAAAAATTCATAAGCAGATTACTTCCTGAGAACAATGCACTTATTCCATGATCCAAAAATACTACTATTGTTAAAAGCAATGTCTTCCATTGATAGATGTCTATGAAAATTATGTCCTTTAGGAAGATATAATTGTTTCTAATTTAATTCTGCTAATCACATTCCTGAGATGAACTAACAGATTTGTAAAACCTCAATAGAAACAGAAGTATCTCCAAAGAAGAAATACAAATGGCCAATAAACACATGAGAAGACACAGTATCTCGTTAGCTATTAGGGAAATGCAAATCAAAATCACAATCACATAATTAGTTGCTCATGACCACTAGGACAACTATATGTAATAAAAAGGACAGACAATTACAAGTGTTGGTGAAGATGGGAAGAAACTGGAACCCTTACAAACTGCTGGTGGGACTGTAAAATGACACCTACTTTAGAAAATAGTTGGCAGTTCTTCAAAAGCCATGCACGGAGTTCCCACGTGACTTAGCAATTCCATTCGAAGAAAGAGGGGAAAGGAAGACATATGTCCACACCAAAACTTGTATGTGAATGTTCATAGCAGCATTACTTATAATACTTAAAAAGCAGAAACAACCCAAACGTTCATTGGCTGATAAATGGATGAATAAAATTTGTGTCCATATGAAGGACTATCACTCAATAAAAGGTTATGAAGTACTGATCGATACATGCTACAACATGGATGAACTCTGAAAACATTACGATAAGGGAAAGAAGCCAGATACAAAAGACCACATAATATGTGATTACATTTGTATGAAATATTCAGAATAGAGAAACCTATAGAGGCAGAAAGTAGATTAGTGGTTTACTGGGGCTGCTGGGAAATTGGGAGTGACCGCTAATATGTACCAGATTTCTTTTTGGAGTGATAAAAATGTCCTAAAATTGACTGTGGTAATGGTTGCATGACTCGGTGAATACACTAAGAACTATTGAAATGTACACTTTAAATGGTAAATTACATGATATGTAAATCATATTTTAATAAAGCCATTAAAAAACTCAATAAAAGCACATAATCATTAAACCATAAAGATCAAGGATTAATTCAATTTAAATCAACATACAAAGAATATCTGTGTTTGTATAATAGCATTTTATGTGGATAATTGCTTTATATGTTCAACTGATTTAAATCTATTTTTGCATTTGGATCACTTTTCAAGGAGCAGCTGAAATTTAAGGAAGTAAATAATAAACAAGGCTATTGTGGCACACGAAATATGTTTCTTTTATTTTACGACGTAGGATTGACTCAGCAGTGTAAAATGCCATTTAAAAAAAGAATGACAAAGTTTGAATGAGAAAATGTATTTCATCGTGGAAGATAAAAGTCTTTGCTTCTCTACAGTGAATACAGGTAATTTCAGAAGCAGCAGCTCCTAATTATTCACTGTTGAAAAGCTAAAAAAAAGGTTCATATTGAAAATGGTGACCTCCAGTTTGCTCTGAGAATGGAGGCAGACACAAATTCTCATTTTCCTACAATCCTGGTTGATAACTGAGTTGTGAAAAGCATGCATTTCTTCATTACAGTGCAGTAGACTGTTCATTTAAATAACAATAACCTGCATAAAAGTCACAAAAGCATTATCTAGCAATTCTACTGTGTTGAAATGCATTATTAGTACTAACAATGCCAAACAGAGTAAATAAATGGCTGTCTTCTTATTTTCAGTATTATTCTTGATTACTTAGCTTTATGAAAGGGTAGCATTATTATAACTGGTACATTCAACACCTTGGTCAACACTATTTGCTTGGATAACTCTTGAACTGGAAAGGACTTTAAAATAGAGTTATATTCTTTTCTAGGTTATCCAAGGGGGAAAAAAAATCTTCCATTCCCCTGCTTATGCATCATATATTTTTAACAGAAAATATTTGCAGAACTCAACTTCTGCTTACAATGTCTGCGTAAAAACTAAACGTACTCATTAAATATGGCACATGTTCTATACAGCATATTAAAAATTGAAACATTTTCATCAGTAGTTGAACTTTAAATCACAAAATTTCTTATCAAGAACATGCTAATACTTCTGTTTTTTTAATTCCTCTAGTACAACTTGAGGGCCTTTCCTTTCCTTTCTCTCTCTGTTTCTTTAACCACTTGAAATTTGTACCACTCCACCCAATGCCAATGACTAACCTTGTTCTGAGTGTACCTTCTAACTCCTAGTGTGGTGAAAAGAAAGGGTTTGAAATCATTCGCTCTTAAGCCTCCAGATGGCTGCATTTTGGGGTGATTTGTTACACAGCAACAGACAAACTCATAGGAGGAAAAGAGACCTGAGTGGAGACCGTTAACATGAACCACACAGAGGACACAGGGCGTCAGGATCCGAGCCTTTCAACCATGACCTGTAGACATGCAAATAGAAGTAGTGGATGAAGACTCTTTTAAATCAACAATGAATGTCCTAATTCAATCTGATTAGGAGCTTACAATTGCTCAACAGTCAAAGTTCCTCTAGTGGAGTCTCTACATTTTCCATACAGCAGAACACAGGGCTGCAAGAGGTGTGAAGGAATTGTTGTGAAGTTGCGTTTAGGAAGCAAACATAGTCCTCTTGCTCCAACTTACGCTTGCATGGAGTAGCTCTGGCAATAGTGAGAGGCCCTTGAGATGCTGAGGAAACTACAACCCCTCTTAAGGCAGCCGTTATCCCACCCACTGATTTCTGCTTTGCCTTTTCCACTTGAGAAAGACTGAATAGTATGCAGTCCCTGAGATGTCATATTGTTGAATGTCTCCATGTTCCTGTTCTCTCTTCTTTGGCTAACTCATACTTTTTAAAACTCAGGCCAGGCATCACAAACTTCCAGAAGTCCAACACAGCTAAAAATTTCTTGTGTACACTCACTATTATGTTATATTGCAAATTTTAATAAACTTTGGAATGTTTTCTCACTAGACTGTGCAATGTTCAGAGATCAACACAAATTATTTTTATTTGCATCTTGACTACCTAGGGTCACCATGTCACAACAGCCAAGGCTCAGTGAATGTCTGTGGAACAGAAATGAACATACCATGGCAAGGTGATTTCAAAGGATGAGCTGGCAACAATGTCTTCATATATTTCAAATGTCCCTTACTCTGCTCTGATTTCAGTTGGAATCTCTTTCCACCCTGTAAACTCCCAGGATAATACTTCATCAGAGCTTCTTTCTGGCACCTTCCTTGCCTTGGCACCACAGGAGGCCCATACTTTCTTCCTTGGATATATTTTTTCTACCTTGGCCCACACTTCTGTTCCTATTAGTTCCCTTCTAGATGGTCAGCTCCAAGCTGGCAGGTCCCTGGCCTAATTCACATCACAGGGACTGAGAGTAGCACTTTATATGCTTGGAGTGGGTTTGGTAGAGCAGTGAGTCTTGCCAGTCTCAGTGCACTTACAAAGTAGTTACTGACTCTGAAATCTCTTCCCCGGGGCTGGCAGTTCTGCCTCCAACAAGTCTACAACATACTAGCCTTAGATATGTGCAACAGGTGATATCAAGATGCATTCAAATGATTTAAGGATAACCCGGAAAGTCCTCAGAAGTTTACTGTGCCCTTAAAGTAGGTCATCCTCAGGTGCTGTCGTGTTTCATCTACCCAGCAGGTGTGTGTCATCAAATAAATATCACAAAATGTCTTCCAGCCAGCAACAAATATCTAGAAAGGAAAGGGAAGTACACAGGCCTGCTGACTACATTTCTTTTTTTATTTTATTTTATTTTATCCCAAGAACATGTATTGGTACATTCTACATACAATGGTCACATTCATTACATTAATTCTGTACCTATACATGATGTATCTTGGTCTGACTACATTTCTTGATGGAAGGCAGGAGAGGTCTTTTTTAACATAGAAAATCATATTTTTATGGACAAGAAGGTTTTCATGTCTACTTATCATTACTTGTTTGTCCACCTGCTTTATCTTCCCTAAGAAGTTTCCAGAAGAAACTAATCTCAGTTTTATAATTTCATTTACAAAGGTTTTAACAAAGAGGATCCCTCAAACATGTCATTAGAAAAAAATTTTTTTCATAAAATTGTGATTTTCAGAACACTCAAAATAATAGGTAGGCTAATAGGGTTTACTTGGGACTCTCTCCCACCCCATTTTTAGTGTTTAAATTATTGAGTAGTAAAAACAAAAAAGAAAAAGAAAATAAAAAATTACTGAGTAGTGCAGTCCTTCTTCTCACTGCTGAAAGATTTAGGAGCTATTAGAATTCAGTAATTTATGATCTTGCATTTTTTGTAAGATTATGGAGAACTTTATATGATGCAATTTGTTCTTGAGTCTATCTCATCATTATGTGTTTCGAATTACCAGATATCAATGGATCCAAATATTGAAAAAAAATTCTAAGAAAACACAAGCCTGAGGTTTAACCCTAACTTCAAAGTTATGCAAACAATTTACAAGAGAATATATATAGATGCAATTGTGAATAAGTTTTGGTTTTAATTTCATACATATAACCCCCAAGTCAAAGATCATTCTAAGAGAACAACAAACACAATGCACCTTATGTGAGATTGAAAAAAAAATTGCTTATCATTATTCTAAGAGGAATTGCATAGTCTATTATAGTTTTTTATGCACATGAAGGTTATTCACTAACACAATGGTGGGTTTTGTTGGATCAGCGTTTTCTGATCTAATAGTGTTTTCTGGGCCCTCAGATTTCATTTTCCTTACTCACCCCTACCTGAGCATCACTCCTTAACTATTTTCTTTATGTCAACTTTAAACAAGCCTTTTTAAGAAAATAATTCACTTTCTCTTGAAAACAGTATCAGTAAAATCATGGATTTGATGATTGCTTAAATCTGTTCTTTTGCGGGGGGAGAAACTGGTTTAAAGGAAAAGCTGCTCAGTTCAGATGAGGCATGGTAAGAGGCTGACTCTCATATTGGATATGTATTAAGCACTGACAATGCCCATGTTCTTTTGAAAATATTTGATTTATAGCAGTGAGTAAAACACAGTTCCTGCTCTTGTGGAGCTTATATTCTACATGGGGAGGTGATAATAAACCAATTAAGTATACACAAGTTGAATATTTCTTATCACAAATGGTTGGAATCAGAGGTGTTTTGGATTATGGAATATTTGCATATCTGTAATGATATATTCGGGAGAAGGGATCTGAGTCTAAACATAAAATTGATTCATGTTCCACATACATCTTACACACATAGTCTGAAGGTAATTTTATACAATGTTTCATGGGGTTGACTTTTCCCCACTGTGGAATCAAATCAGTACTCCAAAAGTTTCAGAGTTTGGAGCATGTTGGAGTTCAGATTTTCAGTTTAGGGATGGTCAACCTGTAATGTAATTCCAGGAAGTGATATGCAGTATAAAAAAAAATAAAGCATGGGAAAGCACTGAGTGACAAGGAGCATACTGAGTGGAGATTCGACACAACGCAGAAAACAGTGGACTATTCTAAGCAGAGGTGGAAGTCAAGAGGGCTCCTAATACAGTATACCTGGGCCCACTTTCATACCTCTTATAAGACTCAGATGGGTCCCAAGGTTAAGTCTTTGTGTTGTTTACCTTCTTCAGACTTTCTCCAATTACTGTTTCTGGGACAGACAGGACCATGTGTGATTACGGCAGAGAGATTAAAAGTTCCAGAAGGGACCAAAAATGCCAAGGAGGGTAAACCTGGAAGAGGCCAGACACCAAAGGACATGGAGAGAACCAAAAGCCAAAAGAAAATCCTTTCATATAAACACCGGCGTACATACATGGGTCATTTAAAACCACTGTAGCATCTCTCCCCTGTTGAAGGTGAGAGGAGCTGGTAAATACACTCCTTAAATTTTTTCTTAAAAGTCTGATTAAGCAATTGACTGAAAACATTGTTGAGAATCTAAACAAAACATATTAATAGAAAGACAGTCTGGTTTTTAGACAGACTTTTATGACTATCTATAGTTACTTAGGCTCTTGGAGGCCGCCCGGGACATGAGAACCCAGCTGGTGACAGGTGTCAGACAAGGAAAGCTGTGCTCTTAAGGCTGATGAACAGGAGGAGCTGCAATCCTGGCTTCGACACTAGAATCGTGTGACTTTGAACAAGTTATGAACTTTTTAAAGTCTTAGTTTCCTCATCTGTAAAAGAAAATAATAATGCCTCCCTTATGGGTTTGCTCTGAGGGTTAAGTGAAAGTAAATGAGATCATGATTACACAACACTTAGAATTTAAGTGCTCTTAAAATAAATGGCAATTAAAATGATGACAGTAATCATGACAATAATGACGATGTAGAAATCATTTGTAAGGTTCTTAAGTTCTGAAACTGAGAAAGAAAGCCCAAGAGCATCAAGTCACACTTTTGTAAGAGAACACTCAAATCTTCCGGGCTGGTGTGTGCTGTATCCCTGCTAGGTAGAGAGAGAGAGGAACTAGGGAGGAGAAAGTATCAGCTATCTGAATTGTGGGCCCCACCTCAAATTTATGCAGGTCAGAATGGGATAGGCAAGGGGGCTACTCCAGGCACTCCACACAGACTGGGAAACAGAGATACTCCTCCCCAGGACAGTGGCCTACAGAAGGAACTGCAGACCTGCCAGGAACCAGAAGATAGGAGGCCAGTGGAATATGTCCCCAGCATGCTGGGCAAATTTTGCAGGCCTTCCCACATTTGCAGTAATTTTTGCTCCAATCAATTTAAAAAGTGCTCAATATCTGCCACCCCAAATTTAAAAACAACAGGGGAGTGCATTCTGATGGTGTGAACCCATTAAATCTACACACAGCACAATGAGATGTTGTGTAATCAAAATCACTAGAACCTGCACCAGCCTCCACTGGCAACAGAAGCAAATAAGTTCTTACATTTGGAGAGGGATCAGTGGAGAGTGAAGCACAAGTAGAACATTGCGGGGGGCACATCTGCTCTGATGCACAATTTTCCTAATATGGCATGTGCTACACGTGAGCGTAGCTCTAGGAAGGGAAATGGCTCTATTTAGTTTCACATTCTTACCCTTCTGCTTTCATTCTATTCTTTATCCCTTCTTCCCCTTGAGTATACTCAAGTATACTTTTGTATACTTCTTCCCCTTGAGTAGATATTCAGTTGGATTTATATCATCTATATAAGTGTGTATGATATAAAAATTCATATCACTTAGCTGGATTCTATCATTTAGTTTATACAGAGTTGCTGAGTCCTATTGTGTGTATGGAAGAGACACAAATCTTTAGGAAGATGAACATTTCCAGGAAGATTTGGATTTTTGTCACTCCACAGTCATGAGATTTTACTGAATACACATGTGAAGCCTCCAACTTCTTTCTGTCTTGGGCTGATAAAAAAATAGCAAGAGTATATTTTAGGTTATTGTCTGGCCAGCCCAATAACGTGACACCTATAACTTTCTAGCTAGGAGGGAGGGCAAGAGAGTGAAGGCACACAGGCCAGGACATCTCTGAAGAAGACAGACCACTGGGTAGGTCACAAGCGGCAGGCTGGGAATGAGGAGCCCTAGGCTTTATGGCCAATTTGGTCACTCATTCAAATACTGATGCAGTGAGGGGCATGAGATCTCCACCTTAGTCCTACTGGGCAACTGCGATGTGTCATCCAGCAATGCTTGTAAATAATTTCTACTTCCCTGAGACTATAAATGCGTCAGGTGTCTTCAGCTGGAAAATGGACAGAGAATCGATCACGATAAAGTGGGATGAACATTATAATAGGAAACTACATAGCGTGACCTGGATTGTAGGAAAGACTGAGATGATGCGTGCTGCTGTGTGGTTTCTCCCATACTGTGGCCTTGATCTGGTCGGGGAACTCATTTTTTTTTTTTTTTTTTGGTGGTGCTGGGGATTGAACTCAGGCCCTTGTGCTTGCAAGGCAAGCACTCTAATCACTGAGCTAAATCCCCAGCCCCAGGGAATTCATTTTTTGTTGTTGCCCCAGGAGACACAGTCTGTGAACTATGGGCCACAAAAATAAATGACTCAAACAGTAATCACTTTGTTGGCTTATTCTCCAGCTTGTTCCCACAGGATCTAGTGGTTTACATGAACACACACCAGTCATGTGTGCAAGGTCTTGGATTTGGCCAGCTCTAGTTCTGATGCTGGCTTTGCCATTTACTTGTTGTGTGGCCAGTGAGCGACCTTGAAACTCACAAGGCCCAGGGACAGTGCATGTGGGAGTAAGAATTTTCTCAACAAATGCCAGGGGTGACTATTAGTAGTAGGAATGCTTTTCATTTAATGGCCTAAACAAAGAACGTTAACAAAAACAACTAGGAATAAAAGCATGAAGTTCAACCTATATTGACCTGACTCCTGACACTCAGTAGTAGAAAGTTTTTCCTTCAGTAAGCAAAGCCATGATTTGGTCCTAAAAACAGTACATTTGTTAAACTGAAAGTGCTCTAAATTGCTCCTTGGTCAGGGCTATTCTGCAGAATCTGATGATTTGGGATTTCATCAAATTAATGTCACCAGACATGCCTTATAATTAGGAAAAAAAATATTTGGAAAGTTTAAAAAGTGAAGCAATTCATTAACTCATTGATTTTTCTACAGATTGGGAGCCTGAATTTAAATAATACCCAAAAATATAACTAGATGTGCACAAAGAAAAAGAATGGGTTGCAAGTCTTTAAATGGAACACAGTAGTTTAAAATGCTATTACTATTCAGATTCTCAGAGAACATTAAAACTGCCCATTAAATAAAAATCTAGTAATTGGCCCTCCTGAATTGTGACATTTTATAACCTGTACAGAAATGCACGAAACTGTGGAAGAAAGGTCCTTTTGAGGCAGCATTGAATTTGCAATGTAGTATTATTTCTAAACCAAGATTCTCATGCACATAGCCACAAAAGAACAACAATGCAAACTAACAAAACTGAGGAAGACTCTGGAAATCAGAGCTGAGGCCTATGTCTCAAGACTCTCCAAGACGTTACCACTCTGGAAAACAATCAGGCTTGGGATGCACCTCAAATTGGAATTGTCTTCCCATTGGATAGTGCTTAAAAACATGACTAAGCCAGATCATTCTATGCTTTTATATAAGCCACCTCCAATTCCCAAACTTAGTCTGCAATATCCCTAAATGACTACAATTTAATAATATTAACTAGGAGAGAATCACTGGTTTCAAATTAGAGGATTAAAAACTCTCATGGGCCAATGTTTAGCAATCATCTTCTATATGGATGCAAGAGTATTAACGATTCAGACATGAAAAAGAAACATTCTTTGCTCTTGCGCTTACCATTTTTTAGGGTGAATGAGGTCCTAAAATAAGGAGAATGTAAGGTGTCCTAGGTACGTCATGCAGGAGCAGCACAAGCAAGGCAAGTTGGAGACCTCTTACTGGAGGAATCTGGACAACGTGTCCCCTCCCTCCTTTGAGCATGCAATAAGACATGGGATTGAGGTGGAGAAGATTCTGATGGAGAAGAAGAGTAGGCAGATGTCTAGGCACGAGTGAGAGACAAACAAGAGTCATGCTTGAGAAACAGGGTGGGATGCAGGTGAAGAGAAACAGACATTGTTGGGGTACTAGGAACTAGGTCCCCATGCATACTTTTTTTTTCTTTTGGTAGTATTTGGGACTGATCCTTTGCATTGAGCTATATCCCCACCACTTTTTAAAATTTTTTATTTTGACACAGGGTCTCACTAAGTTGCCCAGGCTGAGCTTGAACTTGAGATCTTTCTTGCCTCAGCCTTCCAGAGTGCTGAATTGACAGGTGTGTGCCACCATACCCAGCTCATTCATATACTCTTTATCTACAAAAATACAGGGTTCCAACTTTCTGCCCTTTTCCTGAGTTTTTTTTTGGTGAAATAACCAGACAATGACAAGAGAGGAGATGCAGAAAAGTGGAAATCACTGGGAAGAAATGGCAGTGAAGACAGAATAATCAGGAATTTAAAGGAAGCCAGTGAGTGAGGTGAAGGGAAATACATGCTGGAGAGAGGATGGTCTAACTGAGGACAAGATGGAGATGGGAAAGGGGATGTCTCAACATCCTTCCCAGGCTAAACTCTAAGAAAACTTACCACAAAGATTTGAGGGCCTGCAAGTCCATATGCTGGGAAATGGGCAACTATGGTAACAGCAGGAGCTTGCAAACTATGGACTTTTACCCATAAACTAGGAACAGCCATTTGCATTTCTAGGAGATAAATTATGTAACTATTAACCAGCTTTTAAAGGAGAATACTTACTTCAGTGAGATATTTCAAAACAACTGTTAAGTGGGAAACAATGCAAAATGATGCATATACAAGTGATTCAATTTTTGTATAAATGAGTAGTATTTATTCAAATATTTGATCATAAGAAATTACATTGCTAAATGGTGGAAATATCTGAAATATGCTATGTCATACAAAAATGTCTTAGATTCTTCCTTGAAATGTTTTGGCGACTCTTTTCTCACAAAAATGCTGCTTAATGCTTCTATTAGTAGGCAGAACACATCCCTTTAGAACTATCTCTGATAAGAATAAAACGAAGAATCTTGTCACAGAAGTAGATGGCACAATATCAAACATTAGAGAAGAATGTTTTTGCTTTTATTAATTTTAAGAAACAGTCTTGTATGTAAGGAACATACAGGGCTTTGCTTAGAAAAATGGAAGTATTAACACAAATATCCTCAAGCTGATATTAGCTCTGGTAATCAGTGTAACTCGTTTACAAAGACCTGCTACTCCACTTACATAAATACACCCATGTCCAATTACGAACACTGCATACCAGTGTGTGGGGGAGGCCCCATCTTTTCAAAATACAAATGTTCTGACATTATTTTATATTTCAACAAGCCCTATACATATAAACAATACACATTTCAAATACCTATACATAGCCCACAGAATTATTCTATTTTGCATCTGAGATTACGTACTGTGTAAACCCGGCTAGCAGGGTGAAAGAATGGACCTATGTATAGGAGAAGGAAACAATGACTCTTCACGTTTAACTTCTTGAATGTTATCAGGATAGAACTGTCTAACAGAAAACAAAGAAAAAATTGCTTTCTTTATTTGGCGTGAAGAATGTTATCAACCTTTTACCTAAATAAACTTCACTGGGAACAGGGCTGAAGAAGTTGGCTATGTACTTAAAGAGTAACCAGGATTGCAGCTGCTAATTTTAGTTTGATGTTTTATAGCTAAGGGTATCAGAAAAAGTAAAAGGCAATTATGTGAACCAAACAGATTTTTATACTTTTTTTTTTTTTTTTGGTACCGGGAATCGAACTCAGGGCCTCATGCTTGCGAGGCAAACACTCTAAGCACTGAGCTAAATCCCTAGCCCCAGACTTTTATACTTTATATTCAGTCTCAAATAATAACTCAGGCAGGTTCTATATTCTTTAGGTTGAAAAATATCATCTGCCAATTTTGGACAATAACTTTAAAAATTTTAATCAAAGTAAGATTAAATCAGAGACAAGTTTCTAAAACTTAAAAGCCAATACAACATTCAATTAGTTTGATATAAAATATAAACAGAAAAAGGGGGAAGAATACATACAAAATTATAAGCAATTATTCCATGGGCAATCAGGCTTAAAAGGAGTTTTATTTTGTTCTTTATTATGTCTTTCTAAAATTTCAAGCCACTCAATAATAATATGAAAGTAATAGTTTTAAATGTTTAAATTCTAGTTTTAAAAAAGTTTCAAGTAGTTCAATAAATTCCCCACACTTTTGTATATGAAAACTATGGGAAGCCACAATAATAAAGCCGTCTTAAGCCAATTTTAAGCAAGTGGAAACAACACGGCAAACACGAGGAAAGCTTCCACAGCTTTAAAGAAACATCTTGGGCTGCTTGTCTGTTTCTGGGGTTACAAGGCAGGCCTGGGCTTTGGTGCTCTTTGACACGGACGGGTGGTATGAGGTTAGGGCATCCTGAAAATGCGAGAGATGAAGAGGTGATTGGAAGCAAAAGCCCAGGCTTCCGTAGTGCATGTTAAGTCATATGCAGTTGTGGTTCCAAGTAGGACAGGTCACGTGTGGCGTGATGAAAATGGCTCTGGAGTAACTGCATGAGAAAAGCCCCAACCAAATCCTCCCACAAAGACCAATATGTACAGGTAAGGTTGCACATGTCTTATTCAAAAAGCTTGGGATGAAAAGGCTGCAGATTTTCAAGTTTCTTGGATTTGGAATATTTACACAGACTTACTGGTCGAACATCCCTAATCAGAAGAAAATCCAAAATCTGAAATGCTCTAAAATTCTGAAACCTTATACCAGTGCCCAAAAAGCTTTGGAGCGTAGAACATTTTGGATTTTGGGTTTTTGGGTTAGTCATGCTCAACCACAGCTATGTCTTTCTCCTACTTAATTTAGACATTGTTTTCTTTAAATCTAGTCTGTGTGGCAAAACACTGAAAGGACAGAGGCTGAAGCAGTAAGATTCACTAAGCTCTGCGCCATCTGAGCAGGCATTAATGGTGAGGCATAACAGTTATTTAATTAGCGCACACTGATTAACTTAACCCCATGTAACCACTGTCTTCTGCTACTGCTAATTTTGTTTTTGAAGTCAAATGAAATAAAGTAACTGAAGAGTAATTAAACACGTCCAGTCCTTTTATCCCTACGGCTATGATGGCTGGATTGCCCTCCACTACTGAGGTCTTCTGAGAAGATGCTGGAAAGGCTTTGAAACCACTCAAAGGCATGTTCTCAGGAGGTGGCAACCACATTAAAAACTCTAATATGAATGGCCCAATAGTAGTATTTTCTCTAACGATGCATGTGAGAAAAGTGTATAATTTGCAATCATTTTCAGATATTGGCTGTGAAACTGGTGATAGTATATTAGAAAGCATATCATGGAGACAAATCCTAGTCTATATTTGTGATAACCTGCCTAATATGAAAAGTAGTAGGTAGAAGACTGAAGAATATGAACTGCAAGTTAGTGGTTTTGAAACTTAAACACACGCACACACACAAACACACAAATATACACATGCACACACACAAAACGCCCCACAGTCTAAAACCAAAAGCAAAGGAGTACAGAACTTTTGTTTTCCAACAATGATTACATACATGATGACCAGATTAACATCGAACTAGCTGCTATTGATGAAGTGCTTCCTGTTGGGTTTCTTCCTTCTTGACAATCTTTAGGCGGATGGGCACAATATTAGGGTTCTTTGAAACGCAACTGGAGAATTCTAACTTTATGCTTCCCTGGTGGTTACAGTGCACTGGTTCATTCCACAGAGATTCTGATTCCTTTAAGCAGCTTTTTTTGACAGTAAGGCCAGCAAGCTAAGAACCACATTCCTAAGATTCTTTTGAAACCAGGTTCTACATGTGGCCCGGGTTTGGCTAAGCAGATGCGCATGTAAAACTAGCAAAGCAGATATGATCAGTGTGAGGTAGCTGGTGTAGGGGTGTGTGTGTGTGTGTGTGTGTGTGTGTGTGTGTGTATTGCATTAGGTACTGCATTAGGTGTGTATGTGTGTTGCATTAGGTTTCACTGGGACAGCTCTAGGAGTGATTATGGAATCTAGCATCCTACATGCCATGTGAGGTAAGACTGAGGCAGGGAGACCTCCCAGTCAGAGTAGTCTCTATTGTTGCTGCTATCATTCATGGCTGCACAGCATCCAAAAGATGGATGCTATCCAGTGGTCTTCCCAACATCCAAAAGCTACTCTAATAAGCCCTTTCTGCTCAAATGAGCTGGATGAGTCTAACCCTCAGATCTGAGAACCTTGAATGATACCAATCTAAAATACACCTAATTATCTCATGACCTCATACAAGGTATCTTCAGCATTACTCTTACTTTGTGTCCCTGCTGAACCCAGCACCCTTTTTGTAGATACTGAGTAAATGCTAGTTAAATCACACTACTATAGCCGTAACATTATGCTGGTCCATTTTAACATCCTGCTAGATAGTGAGGCAAGGTCTAAACAATACAGATAACAAATCATAAGCAAGGGTTGAACCATATGATTTTTGACTATGTTCATTTTTCTGAATAAGAAAAGATATTTAAAAGAACAGTCTCAATTTCTTATGATTTGGAGAGGAAGATAGAAACAAGTCAAAAGCTATCATTTAAAATATAGAAATTATAAGAAATTATAGGAATATACATTTATGATGCAACAATGATCTGAATTTGACCACTATAGAATGGCAGGCTTAAATTTACCTTGTGAAAAATAACTAGGATTACATTGAGGAGATAATCTCACTACAAGTTTTCTTCATTTGAAAGAAATTTTCCTTTTCCTGTTTTGTACACAATCTTCATTTCATTTTCTCTGTATGGTTAGACAAGGGTCAGATAATAACTTTAAATATTTAAACTGGTCAATGATAGTCAAGTAGCCAGGAATTTTTCTAGTTTATTGTTAAACATGGATTGCCTTAGAGGTAACCTCAATACATGGCATGGCTTCCTAATGAGTTGTTAGTTTGAAACTGTGAAGTAATTCTGAATTTTAAATATGACTGAAGAATAGACTGGGACATGAAAAAGCATCATAATTATGCAGTATCATGCAATACATTAGACAATCACAATATGCATGTATCAAAAATACATTAGTACATCTAACATATTAATAAAAATCTGAATCCAGCCCTTCAAGATCTCAACACTAACTGGAAAGAATTTTGACAGAATATCCAGGATACTATTATCAGTTTTGGCAAATTTCCTGGATATTATTATCAGTTTTGGCAAACTATTTTTTAGCTACTTAAATAATGATTATGTCTAGACTTCACTGTACATCAAAATCTAAGATCTGAAAAATTAGTAAGGATGAGTGAAGCAGCAATGTTCAAATGCCATAACCTGAATTTGAATTTATTGGTGTGAGGTAAATAATATGTATTCAATGCTTCATTTTCCTATATTTGACTTGTGTGTTGTTCACTTGAAATATGTAATATGTTCATAATTATATGGACTGTACATTCATTATATATATGTATCATGCATTATATTCCAAATTTTAGCAATATATTTTAGATCATACATTCTTAAAAACTCAGATCAACCTCATAATGACAAGCAGAGAGAGTGGTAGACATTATTTATGGAGAGTTTGAAAGGTATAATCTTACCTAAATAGCTTAGTCCTGTAACCAAGAGAGATCTTTTATTTATTGTTGTTGGAATTAAAGACATTGATTTAGAAAAACGAGAACCAAATCACTACTAGGTTTAAAATAGGAAGAGTCTAGCCACAAAAGGAAGGCCAATTAGTTAATACTAGAGTCCTCAAGTATGTACTACAGGAATAGAGTGTACAGGGCAGCTGTGTGACATATTAATTCCTCTCACTCTTCTCCGTTTTAATAACAGATTTGGTTCTATTAAGGTTCCTCATGAGTTGTAATGTCTGCTATCTGTCTCTTTCATAGATTGTCACAGTACCATATTTGTTGATGGATCTTTATTTTGGAAATACCTAGATCTTAACTTTCAGCCAAATGGAAGCCTTGCTTAATAACAACATTCTCCAAGTCATGAAGTTAAATATTAGAAAAGCAGAAAGATATTATAGCCCAAGATGAACTGCTGCACTCTTGTCTCTACCCTAATTCCCCTACACAAGGAAGTTTTGCTTCCTGGTTCTTTTAGTGGGAGTTTTGACTCACAGACCTCATATGTTCCCTTTTCCTTTTCTCATTGAAAAGAAAACTCTCACACAATAGACTCATGATCATGCTGTACCAGTATAAATTAAGTTTATGAATGATGTCCTTCACTTATTGCCCCTTTCTCTCATACAGTGGTATTTGTAACTCACTAGCTGTAGGATTCCAAAGCTGAGTGATTTGTAATGTAATACTTCTAGGATCTCCAGAGTAATTTCAGCATTAGTTACTAATAAAAGTTGGCTCTCTGCATTTCTTAACCTTGGGAACATGAACCTTTAAGACTTAGAGATCAAATACCAACATTCCCCTAGGACTGCTGTGCACATCTGCATTTCTGGATGTAAGACTTTTTTTGTTCCTAATCAAGTATAATCTCACTTCATAACTTCTGCTTTTGGCTCAGTGCTACCTAGATTTCCAGGCAAGAGAAGAAATGAAGGTTGAGGACTTTGTGCTTGAAGGTTTGGAAATTTGGCAAATACCATATTAAAATGCAACTATTTGATCTTGAACCTTAATGTAGTGAAATTTAGTTAAAAACAAAGAAACCAAAGTAGATTTTAATATATTCCATAGCTGCACCTGCATTTCGATGCTGCCAGGTATCTGTACTGACAATTCTGTTTTCAGGGTAAAACAGAACAAAGAGCCCCCCCAACTCCCCCCCGCCCCGCACCTCCTGACTTTCCTCTGGAGAAGACCAGCCATTTGAAGCAATCACTAATTTCTGCTTACATCTACAAGTCAGGCATTCAAGGGATGCTCTTTCTGGCTGATCTTGTCCTGTGATTAAACAGTCTGAATTTTGGTCTCTGTATCTTGGCTCAAATAAATTTAACATGGAATGTTAGTTGAAGGATTTCAGTCACTTTTCAGTTATCTTTAAAGCCATTTATGAAGATAGCTTGAGTTACTGATGCATAATTATGAAAAATGGTATTCTTACACACCAAACTCAAGGATATTATTCTTTATATGCTCTATCTTGGTCAATCTTGATCTTGCAGGGTCCATTCAATGAGGCAGAGTTTATTTTCAAATAATTTTAGCATCTACTAACACTTTTTGAAACCCCAAACCATAGAATATAAATGATTCTTATATTCAGATAATTGTGAGTACAAGTTACCTACAAAATAAAATTTCCATGAAGATTCGGCCAAGAGCAGTACATTGTATAACCCTGAATTTCACCGAGGTTGTGGGACAGACCAAACTTGGGCTTAACTTACAAATGCAGTCATATAATATCTATAACTTTTATTTTTTTGTTATAGTTATTCACCGTATAATGTTTGAAATGGGAAAAAACCAATCACAAAGTATCATAACCAGCAATGATTAGGGGAAAGATTTTCTTCATCTAAAGCTGCCTTATACAATAGCTGTAGTTTGTCTCTGAACTCATTTATTGTTGTTGGTTGGAAGCCAATGTGAGTAATGGTTAAAAGTATGGGTTTTATTTAGAATCAGGCTTGCATTCAAGTTCTAGCTCAGTTATTTATTAGCTCTTTGATTCAGAGTTAGTTTATTATGTTTTTAGGCCTTAGTTTTCTTATCTGTCAAACAGAATGTATCAGCATAGGTGCCTAGTATAGAATTGACTTATAGGCTTTAAAGAGTGGGAGTAATTTTCATTTGTAAGTATCTTTTTGCTTTTGTAAACTCTTTCATGAGAAGGGCTACTTCTGGTTCTTTCTTGTACATTTTATAGTACAGCCTTATAACATGGGGAGAAATACTGATTTAGATAGAGGACTGGTATTTAATGTCCAACCTTGTTACCTATGAGCTATGTAATTTTTGGCAGAGTTCTTGAGATAGCTGGGCCCTAGTATGCCTATTCATAAAATGGGACTAATGTTTTATCTTTCAGTGTTCTGACACAGATACAACAATTTAGATGAAAAATAAACTGTAAAAAACTGTTTATACTTTAAACAGGTTTCGGGTCTCATTTTACTTTAGTTGAATTAAGAGCTATTCATTTTCTCTGCTCTCTGCCACATGAGGAGACAATGAAAAGACGGCCATCTGCAAACTAGGAAGTGAGTCCTCACCAGACACTGGATCTACTGGCACCTAATCGTGGGCTTCTGAAACTCTAGCACTGTGAGAAATGAGTATCTCTTGTTTTCAGCCACCCAGGGTATAGTATTCTGTTATAGTAGGCCAAACTGATAAGATGCCACTAACGACAGGTCTAGGAGGTCAGAGTGAAGAGGAAGCTGTCACTTTTCCCAGAATGACAGTAGCAGCCATCTGTGCTGAAATTGCCAAGTAAGATGTGAGAGATTTTTTTAAACCTTCGGTTCTACATTTGGTCATGAGTAAGCCTTTAGAGCTTGGCAGCCTGGGGAAATGTAAGTGGATCGGTCAAGGGGGAAAACTATACTTAGTGACGTCACACACCCAGCTGCTGAGATACCTCAGAAGGCCACACGCCAGGAGTGTGGTGAGCACAGAGGACATGGCTGTGGCCATCTCTAGGAGGTATCTCTTCTCCTTACAGATGGAAGAAACCCAAGTGTGTGAGTCACTTAGCACAAAGAGCTGTGACTTTGTTAGGCATCAATCTCTGACTGAGTGCAACTAACCAAAGAACCTCTGGAAAATGAGACCCAAGACAATGCTTTGCCTGTGCTCAACAATGTGTGCATGAAGGGTGTCGGAGCATGTGTTCTAGCATATGTGGACAAAGAGCATAAAGATGTGTGAGGCGGGTGTTAAAACATCAGTTCAAACATGTGTTTAACCATGTGTGAGCAGAAGGGTGCTAAGCCATGTGGTAAAGCAAGTGTTAGAACATATTCGATTACAAATGGTTCTCATTTGGGAGCTTAAATTATTTTCTGTCTAATCCAGTGTTGCTAAGCAATAGCTCTTGTTGTTCTAACTTAACACAATAAATTTTTTAAAAGCATAAAAAAAATTTGAGGCTAGAATTATTTTCTCCTGTTTTGATTTCATCACGAAGAATTTACATCTAGACTTTTTCAATAAACATAGTGGCTTTCTGCTAGTGAAAAGACAAACTGGACTAGTGCTCCATATGTAGTAAGACAACGGAGACTATAGGTACACCGTTGTTAGTGTTTGGAAGGTGTGACATTGCACCGTCTTAAGGTTTTATGAGTCACGTGACACACCAACTCAGAGTGACTATCATATCCTGAGCCTACCAACTCAAGGAACTCAGGGTTCTTTGGTCACAGCTGTGATTCTGCTTTCTGTTTTCAATTTTAAAATATACATATCATCGCTCTAGAGAACAAGGATTTTGACAGTTCTTATTGATAGTAAAATGTTATGGAGACTGGCTTTAAGGTATAGATGACATTATTTGCTAAATATTTTAGCTTATGAATCTACACTGCTGCCAGAAGCTTCCATTCCAAAGTAAATAATAAATCCTCCCGGTTTAAAATATAAACACACAATTTTGGATGCCACTAAAAAAAAAAAAAAGCAGACATAAATTAGAATGTGCTATTGATGCTTTTCCACAGGGTGAAAAGATGTGTGTATGTGTGTGTGTGTGTGTGTGTGTATGCTAATATAGAGAACAATTTCAGGTGGCTATTTTATTTTCTTGCCATGAAACAAAGCTATAAACAAAATGAACCAGTAAATCTCCTTAAGCCCATGTATTTTGCTGCTAGCAGTAGACATACAATCAAGTATTCTTTATAAAAATGTGAAGAACAAAAGAAAAGCAAAAGATCTGCAAGTCTGTGGTTAAATTCCACTTACCATGCAGAAGTAATTAATGTACTTTTCTTCTGCTTAACCAGAATTTGAATATAAATACTATTTAATTTTAACTAGGAAGACCTTTTTTTGGTTATTCTGGATTTGAAAAACTTCATAAAAATCATTAGAATAAAAACACTGCCTTCTAAATCACCTTTCGTCTTGAGATCATGGAATGTTTTATTGAACAGAAACTAGCAAGACAGAAACAAACAATTAAAGCTAGTGTTTTCTGCCAAGCACCCCTGCAGCGGAGGTCACAGAATTTTTGAATACTTATCTCTTCCTGTTCGCTTGTGTCACTTAATGATTTGTTCATGCAATTCGGTACATACTCAACAAAATATAATTTCTCAGCAGAAAAAGCATGTTTTCTGGCTGCTGCGACCTGATTCTTTGCTTAAAAAAATTCCAGAGTGCACACTGACAAAGTTATGATTATTATTTTTGTTTCTTGAAGGCTCAGCCCAAATTAAGAAGACAAAATAGAATCTGACCAAGGAAATAATAAAGGAAAGTTGCTCATAGGTTTGCTTAGTTTAGGTTTAATTTTGATTGAAACAAATAACTGATGAGCAAGTTCATTTCAGCAATCCCATGTTTGTTCAATATTAAGACATTTCACTTTTAATAGTGCAAAAACAAATACAGAACATAAGAAAGTTTCTTTTCTGTTAATAGTAAACACACTCTGAAGTCTGAAGCTATTTCGCTGAGGCTGGTCTCTAAATCCACGTAAAGCAGGCTCAGGAGTAACGCCTCTGCTACAAGAATTATAAAACATCTCCTAAATAAATTTCACCGGCTAGGGGAAGAACTATGAGGACAGGAGTGTGCTTCTGAGTCCTCAGAAGTAGTGAGAACTATTAGTTAACAATTCAAGCTAACCAGAAGTTTGAGTCTTAAACCAAACAAGCAGGCAAACACATCCCACTTTATAGAAAACAGAAAAAGATAAACTGCCCTGGTGGTGATTCAGACTTTGAGATAATACTTCTGAATTCCCTCGATGTGCCCATTTGATTACATATAATCATTTCGCTTAATTACATTTTTCTCTGGACCTAGAGTACTCAGTAAACAAACCAGACCGGAGGCTTGGAAAGGGAACAGGCTCTTTCTGTAAAAATTCCTCGCTACAGCACGTTGTACATTGTCCGGGAGAGTTAACATGGTACTTAGCAAATTTGGTATGATGATTTGTACTTTAAACTTTGCAGAGGATAGCAAAAATGATTAAAAACATAATTTTGGCCTCTTCTGCTTTCTTTTTGAAGTAACCATCAGTAACCCCAGGGGATGGTTCATATGTAGAGGGAGTAAACTTTCCCAACTTCATAAACTTGGGCATTTCACTCCAGGGCATTTCACCTGGGTGAGAGGCAAGCTGGGCAGTACTTGCCACAAGACACAAAGCCCACCCTCAGTGTGCTTCCTCCTTCCTTGCTTGGGCATATGCTGCAGTGGGCATGCCTAAGATTGCAGTGTAGGAAAGAGCTGTACATAATAAACTGGTGGCACACAAGGAAGTGAGGGTGTTTAAAGTAAACTAGAGAATGTGGGTAAAGTTGAATGTCCTACACTGCACTGAGCAATTGCCTTTTGAAGTTGGCACCGCTTCCCTTTTTATGAACAAAACAACCATAGCAGTTATGGGCAAAGCAAAATAAAGCAAATAAACCAACAACTCCTTTTATCTTTCTCACCTTAAACATTTTTTTAAAAAAATCCTTTAAAGGCTCAAGAAAATTAGATTCTTTTTATGTATCTAAAATCTTACGCCCTTTTTCTTCTACAGGTATGTTTCTTACTAAGATTTGTAGAATTAATCAACACCCAAATTAGAAATAGTGGATTCTTAAAATGTTTTATGTAATTAAATGCAAATGCTTCAATGTGAAATGAAAACTGTGAATACCACGCAGCAAAATTTAAGGTAAGAACTATGTTAAGAGGAATATTTCTCTCAATTTGAACTTCTCATTTTTTGAAATCAGTGGAAAGACATACCTCACAAAAATTTCATGCGTTACACTTCTTATATCATTTAAAGAGAACTCAGTAAGCAGAACATGAGTTTATAATTTTAGTCAACTGATTTACTATGGAATATTTGCTTTCTGAGCCCAATTCATATTAATAATTTCTTTTAAAGTCTTGAATGATTAAACTGTGTTTTAAAAAGTTAGAAGTAAAATTTTATTCAAAATCATGCCATTCGTAGGCATGCTTCAGGCCATCAGATGTTTTTCTCCTGAATGTGTTTCCTCCAAGATTTTTACTAAAATACAGGGAGTTAACCTAGCAAGGTTCATGTAAATGAGAGCTGATAGCTTGCCTGTCTTTTGTTTTTCAGTCTGTCCATTCATACCCTTCTTGAGTGTCCATTCTGTTCCCCAAACTAGCAAGACACAGAGGATCTAAACCAGAATGAATTTCAGTCCCTGTGCTTTATATTTTAGATTGTGAAAGTGATTTGATCTTTGCATCAGGTAAGCTTTTATTTAACAAAGAACTGTTTACGATTCTAGGTCATTCACCCCCTACACCCTTAACACTGGGAAATTGAATAAGAGTTCTGTTATGTAAAAAAAGTTTCATTGAGGTAGAAAAATAGTCTCATCTTACTTACTTGTGTTTTGGTGCTTACTTACATTTTGATTCCACGTTTTTGTTTTTAAGAGTTTATCAGAGGTTAGGAACCAAATTGAGAAAATAGCAAATATTTGTATTTGCTAATGGTCTTTTGCTGTGCTCATGAGGGAGACATTCACTCATCAAACATTTATTGAATACACATTATGCACCAGGCTCACTGACAGGGAGATGCAGAGATGAAAGCCAGTCCCTGCCCTCCGGGGTCTCACCGTCTAGTGAGGAGACCGGCAAGGACCCCGACAAGGACAGCACAGCGATGGTCTCCCCCATGCTGTGTGCACACCATTGGAAGGACGAGGCAGCATGTAGATGATTACTTTTTATTTTAAATATTCATTCATACTTTAAACGTAAAAATATTGAGTTATTTATTTAATATGCGAAAAAATCCATAGTCAGTGCATTATAAACATGAGTCCATGGGAAGTACTGCATGATAAAGCTCAAGTGCAGATATTTATGTGTAAAAAAGTATGCCAATTTAAAGAAAAATAAAAATGTAAGTGTTAGGCAGAGATGGTAAAAAAATTGTGAGGGTGCTGTCGCATCACTGAAACATGGGGCATAAGGCAGGCCAATGATGAGGAATCAAAAGAGAGGCCATGGCATGGAGGCTGGGTCCGCATTGTGGGTTCCATGGCTGAGGGAAGGCGCACGCAAGTGGGCACAGGAGGGGAGGGCACGGACACCCGGTGCCTGGGGATTCAGAGGGCTCCAGGAAGAGCAGCTAAAGGATGAGAAGTTGTGCCAAAAATAAATACACTTACTAGGACCCTTCCTGTGTAGAACTGTTGAATCTCAAGTTTGGATGGAAATTCCAAAGTCATCTGTGACACCGTGTATAATTAACTTTAAAGTACTTCTGTTACAGAGCAACGGAGCATTAGTTCATTTTAATCTATACCCCAGGGTGCTTGGTTTATTACTCAAGTGGCCTAATGGGAATATACACTTCAGAAGCGTTTAGCTAACATTTGAAAGACTAATGAAAAGCCATATTCCAGAGGCGGCTAGGACATATGCGGTGGCTATCTTTACCTTATTAATTAGTTACTCTTTAGCATAACTAATAATAGTTAATTAAGACATTAGAAATGGCATTGAAATACGTGGAGTGGCTTGAAGTAGTGTCATTATCACTTCCACAGCATGCATTAGAAGGTTATCAGAATCTTGAGGCCCCCAGTGGGTCTCCCTGGAATTGTGTCCATTTAGGATTCTGGCTTCATTGAATGCCCACTCATTTAGAGGAGGATTTTATCACTTATGTTGAGTAGAAGACAGGCTGACTCTTGTTGCTAGATTTATTCTCACATCAACCTCCAGTGTGTCTTTCACAAAGGCTGCTGTCAGTGTAATCTTCTATGCGGAAAGAGAAGAGGGACTTCACTGGACAAGTTGAGTGGCTGTTTTCGTACCTGCTTGCTGTGCCTCATACATATTTCTATGTGTGGCAGAATGCAGTCTATTTGCTTTCTACTTTTTTTTTTTTTTTTTTTTTTGGTGCTGGGGATTGAACTCGGGGCCTTGGGCTTGCTAGGCAAGCACTCTAACCACTGAGCTAAATCCCCAGCCCAGTCTATTTGCTTTCATCTTGCCATATTACTTGGAAAGCAGGCAGGCCATCAACCACTTCCAATTCATGTGTCTCCAATTGTGGCCACTGTCTACCAGGAAGAACCTAATAAATGTGAAAGACCAAACTTCTTAAGAGTTAGATCTCAACTAAATTGGCTCTCTCAGAAAGGTTAAGTGATTTGTCCAAGGTCACTCAGGTAGTTGGTGGCATAAGTTTAGAATGTAGTGTTTCTTGTTAAGTCTTTCAAAATAATCGTTATTTACCAGGGATGCTTATCCCAATTATCTAAGGAACTTTTTAAAAATCCACACGTATGTGTTTAGCCCAGAAAATTCTGATTCCATAGAAGAGCTGAGGTAGGAGCACTGGTGTTTATGTTTTTTAAAAATCTGCACAGGTGACTCTGATGCACAATCCCCCCCCCCCCAACATACACACATACCATGGAGAATCACTGGGCTATCTCCTGGCTACTACCAGGCACATTTTCTAAGGAGACAGCCCTGTGGTAGATACTTGACAAGCTCTATATTATGTAATTCTTAGGACAAATCACTGATTAAATATCCTTACCATTTCACAGATTAAGAAATAGATCCAGAGAGAACCCCAAAGTTCTTGATGGCACGCAAGATTGAGATTCCATCACAGATTTTTCTGTCTCGATATACCCCACTCTTAACCATGATGCCCTGATAAATAAAATGGGATATAAAGTTGCTCAAAGAAATTTCTGTGGCTGAGGTCACAAACCTACAGGTTTGGATAACACAAGCTAGAGAAATGTCCCCTCTTGAAGGGTTCTGAGTTGTTGACAGCTATTTGGAAGTTTTTAAGAGTAACTGTGCAGAGCAATGGACTATTATACATTGCTCTAGAAATGCAAAATGGTCCAGCTATTTTCGAAACAATTGGGCAGGCTTTTGTAAAATTAAACACACACTTACTCTATGACCCAGAAATCCTACTCCTATATTTACCCAAGAGAAATGAAAATGTATGTCCACAAGAAGATATGTACACAAATGCTCACAGTGGCATTATTTATGAGAGCCCCAAACTAGAAGCAATCTACATGTTCATGACCTGGTGACAGATAAATAAACTGTAGTATACCCCTACTGTGGAATATTATTCAGCAATTAAAAGGAATCAAATACAACACATGTAAATACATGGCTGAATTTCAGAAGTTCTATGGTGAATGAAAGAAGTCTAAAGAGAAGTCTATATATTACACAATTGCATTTACATGAAACTCTAGAAAAAGGAGTCTAATGTCAGAAAGCAGATCAGAGGTTGTCTGGAGCAGGGTGGGTGAAGAGAATCTAGTACAAAAGAGCTGGTGGAAAACTTAAGGGTGAGAGAGCTGTTTTATATCTTGATGTGCCACGGTGTTCACACAGTTGTATAAAATTATCAGTATTCATCTAACTGTATATCTAAAGTGGGTGAACATTACTGAATGTAAATAATACTTTAATGTAAAAAACAAAACAAGATTATGCAGATCCCAAAGACCTCTCCACCAAAAAAAAAATAATAATAATAATAAAAAAAATTCTATAGGCTGCTTATAGGCCACAGACTTCTAGTTTTCAACTTCTGGTCTCAGTAGAGAGATTTCATGTTTGCTGCCCATGAAGAAATATAAAAGATGACAAGAAGTCATCCATCATTGTCCACAGGCTTTGGCTCAAGAAGAATGGTGAGGCTCACATTTATCCCTCTCTTCCAATTTTGTCTCCTCCTTCATAAAATGATGCAAAATGCTCCCATGCTGCCCCCTGGCTGTCCGGGATCCCCTCTCAAGGCACCCTGTCCCTCATTCTCACGGCATCTCCAAAACCACCCCTTCCTTCAGCCCTCCTTCTAACTCCCTTCACTCAGTGGCTTCCAAGGTACAGACCAATTTCACTCGGTGAACATATGACCAAGTAGGTGCCCACTGATTACATCCCCAAGGGCTGACATCTGGCGAAGACAAATATGGGCTGTAGCCCAAGTTCAGTTATTACCTTCCAGTTAGGGAATACTTTGGGAAAAGAAGGCTATTTCTGGAACCTACCAAAGATATCCCAGATGTATGCTCAGATATACATTCTGTCATCAATATTATCATTAAACATCTTAAAATTAATATATGCAAGTGGCTTGAATGGATAGTGTAGAATAGTACAAACAGAGCTCAGAACCCAATTGCCAAAACTCAGGGTACTGTTAGATTTTAGGCCCAAGAGCTCTAAAACGTGGTAGGGGTAGCGCTTTTGTTTTCTGACAAAACAGATAAATGCCAACCACATGCTGCTGGCCTTTCCTGACACTCTGCAATGTCATAATAACTTGACTTAAAAAAAAAAAAAACAAAAAACCTAACTACAACATCAAATCAATGTCAGTAGTGTAAAGCATAATGTTAAAGGAAAAAAGGCAGAATGTAAAACTGTAATTACACTAAAAGCCACATAAAGAATAATTTTAATATATAAATAAAACCTAAAAAATGGGAAAAATAATTGTAGGTATATTGGGTTATGTTCTGATTTCTTTTATCTTTAAAAGTGTTTCCTTCTGTTTTGACATTACTATTTGTGTAACAAATAAAAATCAGGAGAAGAAAAAGAAATCACAAGAACTTATCACTTGCCAGGATGTGTGCTTCCATACCACCCATTGGGTAGTCTGCAGGACAATGCTTGCACTTCCTCCTCCTCCCTGGCACACTGAAAGGTCTACATATTGTGAGCACCCTGCCAGGTACACTCAAGTAACTCAGCAGCCTTTTAGTCACACTGATGAAGACAGCCCCTTCTTCCAAGGTTGGCTGCATCCCATTGGCAAATGGAACAAATTAAAAGCGAGAGAACTAGATTAATAAGGCAGGTGTGCACCCAGAAAGAACTCCAGTGCTGGGGATGACTTTCATTCTGAAAATTTTTAAAAAGTGATACCTTGCCAAGACACATGGTTAATATGTTTTCTCCCTAACGCAAAACTGGGTTAAAAATTTCAAGTTCTATTAAAGTAAAATTGTTACTTAAAAAAAAAAAAAAGAAGTTGTAGTATGCCCAAGCCAGTTTCATCAATGCGGTGAGGTTTTATTTGATTCTAGCTACTCCAGGATTTCTGACAGGTGAACTAAAATCCTCCAGGATGTAGTCTCAGTCCCCAACCCCAGCATAAACCTGTTCTCAGCAAGTAATCTGATGATGTCATACTCAGCAGAGCTGAGAAAACAGGTCACAACCATGCCATGTAGCATCTGAAGAGGGAAAAGAGCCTCATGACCAAGAAAACAGGCATTTCGGGAATTGGCTCAAGGCAGAGGGGAAATTCCACCTTTTAACGGAGGTCTAGTTTGCCTACATATTTAGCTTGTAATACCTTTCTTAGAAAAACACTGTGAAACCCATGGAGGGCAAACAAGAACTTGTAAAAGAAACATATCAATGGGTTATGTAAGGACCATAAAAAGAACTTCATTCTTTAATAAGGTTCTTTCTGCCTAAAGCACATAGTATGTATACAATAAAGAATAATGATGGTGGACTAGGGGTATAACTCAGCGGTAGAGTGCTTGCGTAAGACCCTGGGTTTGGTTCATAGCACAACTAACAAAACAAAACAGAACAAAACACAAAGAATAATGATGGAGACAAAAACTAGAACCTAGATTTCTCAAGCCATTTTCATGTAGACAAGTTTTATCCTCTAAGTGGAAGGTCAAGACAGGAAGGAGGTGGCAGTTTGTGTAAGAGCCGACATGTGCTACAAAGTGACCTACAGTTCCACAGTTAGTACGGAAAATTGAAAATGAAGCAAAAATCAGAGACTTGACAGCAACCAGCTGATCTGAATTACTGGCCGTGTCTGCTTTGCAAGGTACTATCTCCCCATCTTTGTTCATTCTGTTTGCTTTGTCTGGAATCCCTTCTAACCCTGCCTAAGCAAATCCTACCCCTCCTTCGAGGGTCAAAACAGGAGCACCATCTTCTGAACCCCGCCAGAACTGCTCCAGGCCAGCAACAATCTCCCAACCCTGGGAACTGTGCACTGAGGTTTCTGATCGCTATTCATGCTAATCAGCACTTTTCCCAAGTATCTCCGAGTATGATGAGTTTCCTGAAGGCGAGAGTACCCGCTACCCCTTTATACTCAGCGAAGCGTGTTTGTGAAATGAATCACATATTGGAGAAATGAATCACCATTTCCCTAATAAATGCTTTCCAGGATAAAATAATGCTTTTCTCCCATTAATGCATGGGGGAAACCAGTTTCTGTAGGCAAGTAAATTTTACTGATGGAGGTTAGACTTTTTTTCCACAAGGGGCAGAGAAATGGAGTGTATAAAATGAATGTGGATGTCTGGCCCACAGGGAGGGCTTATGCAAGGCAGCCATGTTATGAAAACTGCAGGCACACCTCATCATCATGGGTAGACTCCCTCCATGACTACAAATGCTGTGGCTGACTTGGCCAGGCAGTATTGGGAATGGCCCCCTAAATCCTGCCTCACCGTATTACTTCGAGGGACACTTAAACCTCAAAAGAAGACTCATCTAAAGAAAGAGGCATGTGATATTTCATTTTCCCTAAGGCTCCCAGGCCTGTGTCAGTAAATCATCAATAATTAAATAGCAACACTTAAAACAAGACCACCCAGGCATACAGGCCCAAGGGTTGAGCTACAGAATGGTTTGTACAGCCCCTTTATCAAGGGCAATTTTAAAGATCACCCACAGTCTTGAGTTGAAAATGGTGCATGGTCCACAGCACTTGATGCTGCATTTTATCAAAGTGCTTATTAAATTCAAATAAAAAAATAAAAGATGATGAAAATTTATACTACCCAAACTTACATCACAAATTGTCAGTCTGGAAGGATTTTCTACTACAACAATCAAACTGGGTTGCAAAATATATGTAAGCAGTGATCTATAGTGCCCACAAAGTCTTTCACTAGATTAAAAAAAAATTCAAGGTTCGTAATAACCACAAATTGAGCCGTGCTCTCTTATGAGTGAATACAGTATTGCAATTTGGGAGTTACATTATTTGGACTGCTTGCATTATTTTCTTCATTCTCTCTAGCTTGTTTCTTTTCTATATGTTGTAAGAAATTAGAGTTCCCAGTATAACAAGAAATGAATATCGGGTAGCCATAGGCAAGGTATGACACGATGCGTGGAACCTTGAGCAATGCTGTCTTCATAACTGAAATGCAGGGATGTGAAGGAGATGGCAAGTGTACACACAAGGGTTGGACATGTCTTCTACTAGAGTCAAGGAATAGGAGAGGGAAGAAATTTCATTTCTTTCCAATAAAGGCAGTCTAGAGACAAACGTAATTGAGACAGAGCTGTAAAGCTGCCATCCTCCTGCAGATCCAACAAGAGGTTCTGAAAAGTAACCAAAGAAAAAACTTCAAACAATGTGAGGATGATGGAAAAAGATACTGTAGAACAAAGGAAAGAAGAACATTTTAAAGATTCAGAAGAAGCATTAAATTTTGAAATTGTGTACTAAAACAAAATAAAGCTTTTTTGAAAATTGGAATCCTCAATTAAAACAGTAGGGAGGCAGAACCTTCATGAAGTGAGGTCAAAATACTGTAAGGTAAGAACTGGTGAGACTTGAGATAAAAGTGTAAGACATGAAGCAGTAGATTCAAGGAAACCAGTACTGTAATAGAAGAATTAATATTGACATAATTGGCAGTAAAGAGTAGAAACAATGCTGCAAAGAGTGGAATCAATGATGTTGAAGATCAAATGAGAAAAAAATAAATACATAACAAATATGGAAGACTAGTTTATAAAACTGAGGTCTAATGTGAGAATCAAATGCTCCAGAATCCAGAAAATTCAAAACTGAAGAAATAATCAAAGACATGATGAAAGAAAATGCTCCTGGGGATAGAAGGAAGACTTGAATTTGCAGATTTAAATTACTATGTTCCATGCAAAGTAAGCAAAAGATCTTATATCTGGAAACATTCTGGATAGACTGTTCAAGTCCAAATATACATAAAGCCCTATCTAAACATAACCCAAAAAATCCATCACTAAAGCACCATAAATTGGTCTACCCTAATGGTACTCTGAAACACTAAAGGCCACAAGATAATAGCTTAACATTTATATAGATTCCTGAAAACAGTAAAATCTAAAGTATTGTACCTAACCCAAAATGCATAGGTATAAACACATGTATAGCATACACACAACTGGTGATAATTCTTGCATATGAACCATAATATATCTAAATCATGTATCTTTCTTGAAAAAGTCCCTTGAAGATATATCCAAGCCCAGTGTAATCACAGAAAATTAAACTCAAAAATGGGAAAATCATAAATGAGATGAGTGATTATTATCTTCAAGGACTCTACACTAAGAAAATAATCTATGAACAAAGATATATAGTATCAGTTATAAGCTAGAAAACACTTAAATGTTTAACATAGAGAAAATATTCCTATGAAGTAATAATATATATTATATAATGACTATAAATAATAAATACAAAGAGTTTTTAATGGGATGGTAAAATGTTTTCAATATAATCCTAAATAGCAGAAAATAAAACTGTATATGTTGTTTATAAATGAAATACATATAAAAGTTGGCATGGAAATGTGCTAAAACTTTATCATTTGCTACCATTAGCCAATATAATTATGAATAATTTCCTCCATTTCTTCTTTTTAGAGGAATTTTTAAGCTATTACACAAAAACATAAAAAACTGTACACATTCACATGGTAATGTGATGTTTCGATAGCTGCCTGTTTCTTGATAAAGTATTTTCCTACAAAGAGATTTTCAACAACTTTTATTACTAGAAATTTTTAAATTATGAAAAAATAAAATTACAAAGCTATGTGATAACTTTAAGATCCAATATTGAGGCAGAATGCGATGGCACACACTTGTAATCTCAGCACTCTGGAAGACTGAAGCATAAGGCTCTCAAGTTCTAGCCCAGTCTGATTAATTTAGCAATTTATTTAGAGGGGATATAGCTCAGTACAAAGGCCCTGGGGTTCAATCCCTAGTACCACCCCCTCAAAAGCATTATAGCGTAGTATATGAATTCATAGCTGAAAGCTGGAAGGGAACACTTACATGAAAGAAATTGCTCGTCTCAAGGTAGAAGAATTAGGAAGAATTTTTAAAAAGGTACTTATATTACTATTTTATGTTTTATAGGAAAAATATGATTTAAAAAGAATGGCACCAGATAAAACATGTTAGTCATATCTTCAATATGGTATCACAGGAGAAGAAATCTTTCTGATGCCAGAAATCACCTTCTGCCCTCTTTCCCCCAAACCAATCTAGTTGACTTTGATGTTCTAACAAATCTCTATTATTAAAAATCATGGTGAGCTCCTTCAGGGCAGGGCCTTTTTATGTCTTACCCCCAGCACTTAGCCCAGTGTTTAGGAAACTGCAAATGCTCAAGAAATGAGGCGCTGGGATTCAGTTCAGTGACGGAGTGCTTGCCTAGCAAGTGCAAGGCCCTGAGTTCCACCCCCAGAACCAACTGCCCTCAAAAAAAAAAAAAAAAAAAAAGAACTACTTGGTGAATGAATAAATGAATAAAACAAGGAAAGACCATTTCATTTTATAGGTACATCTTTTGATGAAAAGATTCTTTGCATTCACGTGATTTTTACAGCATCTCCAGTGTTGAAAACTACAAGGATACCAGGCTACGGGAATTCTCTTCATTCATCATAGATTGCAAGCTCCATGGAAATCCAGCCAGAGCCCAAATCTGGTGCCATATTTTTATTTCTCTTTTACCATTTCAAAAGAAAAAGCTGTAGTTAATTCTAATTTTCCTGCAGGCAGAGGGAAGGGGAACTTTTTATGTGTGTGAAAGAATGGCACACCCCCCAGCCATCTGAGGACGGTTCCTCCCAGGAACACCTGTTTGCTCTAATTGAAGCCTGTCCAAATTGAGTCCCCGGGATCAGGAGCTTGCTCTTCAAATGTCCCACTATTCTACAATATTTATTCCCCACCTGTCTGATGGCCGTGATAGCTTGGGAATGCTCCTGCCAGGGAAAGCTGTTTCTTGGCCTGACATGGCAGAGCTAACAGCAGCTAGTGTTCACCCAAAATCTGGTCTAGATCCAGTCACCCTTGAGTTAAAAAATGCCTCTTGTTTTCACAGTCTCTGAGACATAGTAAAAATTCTTAAAGAAAAAGAGGTAAGCAATTTTCCATCTTCATATTAATATGTGACAAAACAAACTTATACCTTTTAGTCTTTGTTTCTTAAAGCTGATTTATCAGTTTCCTACTCATATTTAATACTCGGTATTCTAGTCATATTGAATAGTTGCTTGACACTAAAAATGAGGCTTAGTAAATTAATTTATCTCATAAGAAAACTGTTAAAATTCAGAAAGTAAAATGCAATAAAAATTGTCTTAAACATATAATTTAGCATGCAGTTCAGGGAAGGAAAAAGAGATGCTCACATTAAAACCTAGTTATAATTGTGAAATAATGTCTTATTTAAAATATTCTAGCCATGAGAAAACTGTACATTTGAAAAGCTTACATAAAGCCTTATAAAATAAGAGACCTTTTATCTTCTCCAGATCCACGCGCTTTAAAATACTTTATCTACGTAATTTCAAGGCACATAAAAACCCCAGTGAATAAATAAAATGTTCTTTTTTTCTCTCTCTATACAGAAGCTTTAAAAATTATCCATATAAATAGGCTGGCCTTGAACAAACAGATTAAAAGACCTAAAAGGCTATGGCTTCAGATCAGGTATACAGAATAGAAAATGAATGCTTTTCTTTATTGGCTGAGTAAGTTTCAACTAACTAAATTTCTATAAGTGCATTTGATGTGAAAGATTTAATTGGAATACATGAAAAATTCAGTATTTTCAAGAGATACATTTACCAAGTAATGGGGTTGGGGATTTAGCTCAGTAGTTAGAGTGCTTGCCTAGCAAGCTCAAGGCCCTGAGTTCGATCCCTGGCACGCCCCCCCAAAAAATTCGCAAGCAAGTAATATGCCACAATAAAATAATCTATGGACTCTGCCAATGTTCTTTACATCTGTTCATTAATCATATATACAGTATGTGTGATCAACATGCAAAAGTATTTCGAAGGCCGTAAGTTTTCTAAATATGCCATTTCAGTCTAACATGTGAAGATTCTCAATATTTTTCTAACACATGAAAAGGTTTTTCATAATTGTTCACAATTAAAACTATTTTGGTGATTTCAAATCTTTCTTAATTTTAATATTTCTCGAAGAATATCTTAAACTCATCACAGTTTTTAAAAATTCTTCCTAAGTTTAAAAGGTAAAACTGAAGATTTGGCATCATGTTAACTTTATGAGCAGATGAGGTTCCAAGTTGTTACTTTCCCATGTACGATCAACATAGTGGGAGCCAAAGAGATCTTTCTAACATCATCTTCAGTAACCAAACTCTGCTGCTGGGAGCTTTTACTTGAAAGCTGTCATTAAAGGGAAAGTGGTATGCTCCATATGTAGGTTAAGAATCAGGCAGCAACCTTCTGACTTAGTGGTCATCTGCTATTTCATTTATGAAGTCTTGCTTGCCACTGAGGCCCCAGGAATTTCTTCTTCCAGGCATCTCCTATGGCACTGATCTTTTACTAATAATAGCACAAGTTAATATGTACTGTTGTATCTTAAAATGCACAAACCAAGGTTCCCAAATCAGATAAAGCTACAAGGGAAGAAGAATTTTCATCTCCAATGCCTAACATTTTATTTCACATGGTAAATGTTAAACATTTACAGTTGAAGGAGATGCTAATGCTTTTACTGTTAAGATGGTCCTAATAACATAGTCTCTATGGGCAAAACCAGCAGAATGGTCCACATTTCACCCCATCTTAGTGGAATAACTTTGGGCAAGACTCAACTTCGAAATTGGGCCTAGTGGTGCACACCTATAATCTTAATACTATAGGATTATAGGTGGGAGCCTGAGGCAGGAGGATTGCAAATTTGAGCCCAGACTAGGCAATTTAGCAAGACCTTATCTCAAAATAAAAAAGGATGGGGGATGTAGCTTAGTGTGAAGGCTCTGGGTTCCATCTCCAGTACTACAAGAACAAAACAAACTAAACAATGTCAACTTCCACAGGCTTTAATCATCTATAACCACTATGGTTTGAATGTGTCCCCCAAAGTTCAAGTGTTTCAAAAAAAGTTCACATGTTAGAAACTTAATCCCTAAATTCACATATTAGTGGTATTTGGAAGGGGTGACTTTAGGGGATAATTAGGATTAGATGAAGTCATGAATAAGAAGCTGGAGCTCTCGTGATGGTATTGGTGGCTTTATGAAAAGAGGAAGAAAGATGTGAGCTATCAGGGATGCTCTGTTTTGACATGTGAGACCCTCTGCCATGATATGATGCAGACAAGAAGGCTGGTGACAGATGCTAAGCAGGTAAATACTCTTGGACTTGCTCTTGGTCTTTCTGTCCTCCGGAACCACAAATCAAATAAGCTTCTGTTCTTTATAAATTTCCCAGCCTCAAAGCATGTTGATACAGTAACAGAAAATGGACAATTAAGATAATAATGATAATACCAATTCAGTGAGTTTTTTATGAGGATTTTCTTAAGTGAAATAAAGTATGTGAATGTGCCTTATAAGCCATAAGGCCTTATATACAGTTTGTTATGATGGTCTTCAAGGACTTGCTTTTGATAATGATCTGATTCCTTGAGGAAAGTTTCCCTGCATTTTTAGGTTTCTTGTTAAACTTCATAAAAAAATTCAAATGACTGTTTTTTGTACATTAACATACTTCAAATGGGTTAGACATCAAAATAATTCGGTAGTAGTTAGCTAGGAAAATAGATACAGTTCTATAACAATGTCTTATTTCTCAACATTTTTGGGAGTTGGTTATAGACTCTATAGAAAATGTTATGGATGTTTAATGAAAAATTTCCAGAGATGCACAAACATACATATACATACATAATTTTCTAAAAATTCCAGTGGTTGGAGGCTCCATGAAGCCATTCCAGGAGAAGAAACTCTGCCCTGTGGCTTGAGACAGAGAATGTGGTTTCCTGAAAGTACTTGAGGACCTGGTTTGGATACTTTTAACTGATCTGAGAATTAAAAAGTCGACAGGTTTTATCCTTATTATAAAATCATTAATGGGTAAAAAGATGTAGAATAGAGTGGCTTTCTCCTATGAAATCTATAAATGTAGAGGAAACTAGGGTCCTGTTCTTTCATAATTTCAAGTTACTTCAACCCTCTTTTTAAATTTTTGGTCAAATTTATCATTCTGGCATTTTCCCTGTTGAGTCTGACAGGTGAGTTCCAAAGTTCTTTGCAAAACTTTGCAAAAGAGGTCAGTTGCCCTTTGAAAAAAGATACTGGGGTTAAGAAAAACGATTATGTCTTCTTTCATGTCAGTTTTCTACCTTGCCAAAATGTAAGGGATGATGTAAAGAAAAATGTAAACAACCTCAAAGCTTACAATTTAATAAATATTTTAGTTTTACTTTTAGATATTAAACATGTTTCTTTAAGAAACAGAATTGATTTTTTTCCCTCATAAAAGCAAAGAATTCTTTCTTAATATCTAGATGACAAAGTCTCAAGATATACACAGTTGTTTCTTATTATGGCTTCCCTGGAAAACATTTCTGGGAAAGCACAATTCCCAGCCACTTACTTTGTTTACAACAGACAAAACTGCTTGTGTGGTATAAATAGGAGTCTGTCCTTAAACGCTGCTAAAAAATAAAATACAACCATGAAAAGGAGTCATTTCCTGCCCTAAAGGTGGCTTAAAAAACTCCCTAGCTACTTTAGGAACAGTACCAAAGCATAAATAACAATTATCAATTGCCACATAATAAAAGACTAATTTTATAGGAAAAAACCCAAATAAAAACAAGCTACATATTTGCACGATGCCCTCGGAGTTGTCAGCATTAGGTTTTCTTATCCTGCAAGATTATGAAACCCTCTTTTGTCTCCTTGCGTTTGTGATGTATATCTATAACTCGTTCTTGTTCGTGCAGATAAGCCTTGCCTTGTCTCCCTAACTGCATTTTCAAAAGGAGATTCACAGTTGTTTGACTTTTGATCTGGGTAGCAGCTAGCTCGACCACCTGCACTGTCCATGAGCTGTTACTGAGCTTGCTTTGTCCCATCTTATAACACAGCAAGCCTTTAAAAATTGATGTGTGAATACGCTAATTTACAATGTGAGCGTTCAAACAAGAAAATATGGTGATGGTAGTTGTGGTGGTGGCAGCGGCAGTGGCAGCAGCAGAAGAAGGGGTAGATTTGTGAAGGGAGAAGCCCTAACCCTTGATTTATAAAGTTCAGCTATTGTTCACTGCCTCTGGCATTTAACGAAACAGATGCGAAAGGCCTCCCTCAACTTACAGTGGAGCAGACAGTGGTGTAATGGTGAGGGACTGCAATTGTAAAATGTTGTTTGGTGATGGTATATGCTAATAAATAGCCATTTACAAGGGTGGCGGAGGCCTCCATTACTTGTTTACAAGGAAGGCTTGGGGCTCCTTGCTCCTAGTTAACAGCTCAAGGTTGCGTTCAAAGAAGGCATTGATGGTGAAGGTAAAGTGCTCCCTTCACACTCTACATTGCATTAAAGAATGGTAAGTATCCTGAGAAGAAAGGAAAATAATAAAAGAAAGGTGATTCAAGAATTAGGTCAAACTGCGGCTCAGAACTGAGAAAAATAACATATTTTTCTATTGTGATTAAATACCGGACAAAAATATTCTCTTGTGAAGTTATATATAGATACACACACACACACACACACACACACACACACACACACAACACATATATATTTGCAGTGCTGGAGACTGAACCCAGGGCCTCATGCATGCCAGGCAAGTACTCTACTCCTGAGCACTAACTCTAGCCCACATGTATTTTGGCATGTTTATGTGTATCTGAAGTGTGAACCTGTAGGGCTTCAAATAAATGATTCCCATATGAACCTAGATAACAACTTTGAAATTACTCTCGGGCACTCATCCATGATATTTCATTAATGAGGCCTATAACTGGTAACCCCGAGGCAAATGCACAAAGGCTTCTGACCACAAGCAGCTCATGATCAAGAGAAGTGCCACTAGAACTGCCTCCTTTTTCTTAGGCCACAAATGCACTGCAAGTACTATCATCACACTCCTATAGTCAGTTCCACAATAGTTTATTAAGGGCCCATTTCTGTGGCAAGAAGGCTTATGGTTGGCCTCAACCAAACTTATTTTCATTCTGCAAAACAGTGGATCCCTCTCGCTGACTGTGGTTCCTGCTTTGCTTTCAAGTAGGACATTTTCGAACTGTCTACGAATCTGTA
Organism: Hystrix cristata; assembly: GCA_004026905.1. Lineage (NCBI taxonomy): Eukaryota > Metazoa > Chordata > Mammalia > Rodentia > Hystricidae > Hystrix > Hystrix cristata. Next base: position 54,877 of record PVJO010009208.1, read on the forward strand.
CAGGAGTTTTTGGCAAGTTCATACTTTGAGGGTACTAAAGCAAGTCCCTCGCTTTGTTTTACTTTTCCTTCAATTGTATTTTCTCCCGTATTTATTTCAGCTAGCTGTACATACTGAGGGGAGCTGTACAAAATCCTTTTGGGACGAAATGGGACATAAAAGTGATCTGGGAGAAAATGAAGACACAGCTATTAGGAATTACAATACAAGCAGTGCCTATGAAGCACCAGAATAGAGCATTTCTGGCTGCAAGGCAGCTGGCTTGATGGAGAGAGTGGAATTTCAACTGAGATCCAGATCTAAAAGCTTATCCGGAATACTCTAAAGGTAACATCTTTTGTTTTTGTCCATCCACTATCTCTTCCCTTTCTAGTCCAAGCTCTCAGGTTATTCTGAGAGAGCTATGCTTTGCCCATTCTCAGTCTGTTTATCCATCTTAAGCAAAGGGTCTCCTCTCTCTAGAACATCAGATCATACATCGACAGGATTTTTATCCAGCTAGAACCTATCAGAGTCAACATGACTCCATGCTATCACTTTTGTTGGAACTCTCAGGAAGAAAAAAAATTGCTGTATTCAATGTCTGTCACTGAGAGGCTGGCACAATTTTGTTCTTGCAAGAGGAGCCCTGTTAAAGGACAGAACCCATATACAAGAGATCTGAGAAGAGAAAGGAAAAGAGCAAGACCTGGTACTAAGGACATTATTTGAACCTTTAGATTTCACTGTGTTTGATGTCACTTCTACCTTTGGTCTATTCAGTTGTGAGGCAATATATATCCTTTGTGTGTGCACATAGCTGGTTTGATCTAGATTTCTGTCACATGCATCTAGAAGATTCTGACTACTTGGGTGGCAAGTGGAGAGTACTCCAGGTAGAAGTCACAGACAAAGCAAAGTAAGAGAATTAGTGAAGTCAAATTAGCTTTGGAGATGGAAAGTAGTCAACTTTATTAGGGACTTGGTATCTATTCAAAGGCAGTTAGCAGCCAATAAGGCTAGAAGCTGGCTGGCAAGCCTTGGAGTGAGACTAAGGAGGACATACAGAAGGTTCCTAAGTAGGGAAGAAATAGTGCTAATTTTGTACTTCGGAAGACAAATTGGCCAGTCATACTTAGAAGGGGGAAGCAGAGGCATAGAGACCAGTTAGGAGGCTCTCTTTCCTGGGCAGGGTTTTTTGTTTTTGTTTTTCGTTTTTTGTTTTGTGTGTGTGTTTGCTGGGGATTGAACTCAGGGCCTTGTGTTTGCAAGGCAAGAGGCTCCCTTTCCTAAGCCATCCACGTGAGAAGGAAAACATCCAAGCTTAGATGCAATCCAAGCTTGGATGCAATCCAAGTGATGTGCCCAAATGAGAGTCCCAGAGGAAGGGAGAATGGTGGCTCTACTATTACAGAAACCAGGGTACCAGGAAAGGATGACAGGGCTTTATTTTTAGTAATTTTTGATTTTATAAAAACTTCCAGGGAACTCTGGGAATTGAAAAAGAAAATCTAAACACATCATCTTCAAAGTAATTAACCTAAAATATTAATTAACACTTGGTTTTAGTCTTTGTTCCCAAAGTTTCTTTTTTTAAAGCAACGATGATAATAACCAGTATTTCAAGGTCCTCAATGTCTTTTTTTGTACTGTACAGTATACCTTGTTTATATAGTACTGTAATTTTTGCTGATTATACTGTACAGTACAGCACTGTGCTGTTTTGTTATGCATTACAGTACTGCAGGTAAGACTTATGCAAATAAAGCAGAGTCATCAAGTTGGAGTTTCCTTTGACCATTTCTTTGTTCTGCATATCGTAATACATACACTACTATATACAATTCCTCATTTAGCGACCAATCCATTTAACGACCTGGTTGCAGAATTCAGTTGTTAAACAAGGAATGTTTGCATTTAATGTTATTAAAGAAAAACATAAATAAGGAAATACAGAGCTACTCTTTAGTTTGGTAAAAGTACGCATTACCAGTATTGGTTTGGAACTGGTCACAGGATAAGGGCAATGAGTCAAGTATATAGGAATAAATTGAGTCACACATAAAGGATCAAGATGTATAAAAAATTTGCTTGTAGCATTAATCTAGTTTGGATCCTAAATCTGTTAAGTTCAAACTGTCTATAGGTAATTCAATAATTTTTTTCTGGAAGAATAAGCATTTGATTAAAAGCTGAAAAACAGCTTATAGCTCCTGCTATACTAATTTCAGGTCAGGGTCCTTGTTCATCAGTAGTAACTAAAAGAAGTCAAGGAAAAGCAGTGAGATAAACAGAAAAAAGAAAACAAAAAGAGATGAAAAAGGTAAAAAAGATGAAAAAGAAAAAATGAAAGAAGAGTGTGAAAATATAAATGCAAGGCATTGTAGAGAAGATACTCTTTTCAAAGCATAAAAATTGACAGTAAATTTGCAAGGACTTTTTTTGTATAAGTCTTGAAAATTTTCTTAAATTTTACATATTGTAATACGAACAACTTAAAAAAGTTTTCTGAGCAAAATGGGAGGGATAAAAGTTTTAAAAAACTTAAACATCTACTTATGGCTTATTTAAGAATAACTCTGGATGACTTATTCTTTGGGGGAGTAGGGAGTTTTATGAGGCATTTTTTTGCCTTATTTTCTCATGTTTCTGTTTTTTTGTTTTCTAAAAAGTACATTGTCTAATTACTTTGTTATGAAATTTTGTTTTTTTCATAGAAGAGTGCTTTTTATATTTTGTTAATATTTACTTATATTACACTAAAATAAATAAAAAAAGGAAAGCCCTCATTCCAAGGGTGGGGGGAGAATAAGTCTGTTTATTTAAAAGATATTTCTACAGTTTACAGATCTTACACTGGTATTTCTGGCATATTTACCCTAGGGAATCCTTCTGACAGTACATTTAAATTTTCCAGATGTTTTACCTGTCATGTTACCAAAGCAACAAGGTCATGTCTAAAATGTAAAATGTGATAGCAATGATAGGTGGCAATTATTCCCCAGGATGACTCAGAAGTAGCGCTAACAGAAATATACATAATAAACAGTATTGTGTGGACAGTGGTATCTAGCTCAGCTGCACTTCTTACAAATGCTGTGTTTACATTCCAGGTGGTTTACGGACAACCTCTGAGTAGCTCTGAGAGTAAAGGATGAACGAAATCATTCCTGAAGGAAACAATCTGTGGAAGTAGTTGGGACAAATATAGATAGTGTGAAGAGAAGATATTATTTGATACTGAGGTCATCATACAGAAAAGGTATTTTAAAAATACACACACCAATTCCTTCCGTAAACCTTTTGTCAACATATACTTTTTTTTTTTTTTTTTTTTTTGGTGCTGGGGATTGAACTCGGGTCCTTGTTCTTGCAAGGCAAGCACTTTAACCATTGAGCTAAATCCCCAGCCCCTTTTGTCAACATATACAATGGAGCTGACACATAAAGTTGTAACATGTCCTCTGGATTCATGTCAGTGGGGCTCTTGCTTCAGAAACTTCTGGGAAAAATATACTGTTACTAATCAATTATTAACTATTATTACCAGAGGTGAAAGGAAATAGAATCATGATTTTTTTTCTTGAATAAAAAAAATCTTTATTTTAGTTTCATTGATTAGTAGAATTTTTTGACCTAATACTACTTCCTAGTCGAAGGTATGAAAGACACACACACGCACACACACACACACACACGCATGCACGCACGCACACACGCACACACAGATATATGAAGAGAAAAATTTAAGCCTCTCAGTGATACTCATGACACTTTGAAACAACCAATTATAATAATCAGGTTTTGTGAAAGTCATAAAAAAATCCATTTCTTGGCCTCAGTTACCACATGAATGTTCATTTGTTTTATGGCCATTTTCATTATTATCTGAATTCCACTTTATTTAAGCTCTGTCTACAGAGTCAGAAAATGAACAGTTTTCCCTCGGTAGCTCTCCATCTTATGTCAAGACAGAAGAAAAATTACTTTCCAGAAAATCAGCTATAGCTTCATCGTGATGTCAAATTTTACTATTATAATTTGAATAGGCCAATTTTCTCTTTTGTTTTCTTTCTTTCGGTAGTATAAATGGGTACATGAAAATGATTTCTTTCTGGAGGACTCAGTTGCTGTCTCACTAGCCTAGGCCTGTCTTGATATTTTTTGCATACTTTAGTTCCTTTCAAAATTTATTATGTGTTATGATTCCAAAAATCATCTATTATTTTTCAAATTTAAACCCAAATATTGGTTTTATTTCTATTTAAATTGGATTGTCTGTTGGTTGCTTTCCTGCTGTCCTTTTAAATAATCAGCAAGGATTAATCAAAGTTGTAGAATCATTAGTAGCTTTCTTGAGAATTAGCTAATTTTGTGAATTCCTATTGTAAATTTTTATGCATACATTTACTATTACACTGAAGCATTCCAAAGGCAAGGATGAATGTGATTTCATTTCGGGCTCCCCAAATGAGAGATTATGTAATGGCACTTTTGTTCATTTTACAGTCTAAAACTGATAAACATTAAAAAATTAAAAATGACCTATAATCTTTTAAAAATAATTTCTTGATTTGGTATACTGTAGAGTATTTATTCTCAGTCATACAGAATTTAGCATATGAAAATACTTATATTGTATGTAGGTAAATAAATACAGTATGCAAAGAGGACAGTCATTTCTTTTCACATTTGTGAAGGTGACAGATGAGCACATGGTTCAGTGTGCTACTGTTTCTTAAATCAGAATCACCTGTTGACACTCACTAGCACTATATATGCAGTTTTTGTAAGAAAAAGAGTAAGGGAACATGACTTCTCTTTCTGAAAGAAAACCTCATTGGTGTTGGGAGCGAATACCATGTGACCATGTGAGCAGTAGGGCTATAACAGAGGATGCAATATCAAAGTATTAAATAAAAAACCCTGATATACAAGCCCTGGTTTCATTTCTCCAGAGACTGCTTTCTAGGGAACAACCTGAAATAATGAAGTAAAGAAGTTGGCAAAAGATTTCCCGCAGTTTTCTCAAGTCCAAAATACACTGTATATTGTGTGGGACTGTAATTGGAAACAGAACCAAAACTACTGCTATGCATTTGACTCCCAAAGACCCAGTTAGGTTACAGCACTGATAAAAATACCTGGACATCCCAGCTGTGCCCAGTGAAAAGCATTGTCACATATACACACACAGGTGGACGGAAGGGCTTCCTTGGCTTAGATAGAGCAAGGTGATGTCCATCTGCGGCCTTTTATTTCTACTGTATCCTAGATAGATCCTAAAAGGAGGCAAGTCAGTGATTAACTGAGTTGCCTATAAAGAGAAGCCAGAGTAGATTCACCAGAGTAATTCTCTTCTGTAGGCTTCTGAAGCCACTGTGTTAGCATGATTTCCCTACAGAAAGAAAGCCTAGTCAAAGGTGGCAAAAGTTATTTGTGCTTCTTCCCTTCTAAATGACTTGCAAATTTATTCAAACACAATATGAGGGCATGCTTTATTTGTTGAAATAACTGTCTGCAGTGTCCTGCACTAAAGGGTGAGGTACATCAAGCAGAAACACGGGCAGAAATACATTGGTTTAGAAACTCATAAATCCTTATTTGAATCTGCCAACCTGAAAGCCATGTAGAGCCTGAATAAACTACTTTTCCTAAATGCTACATCTGATTAAGCCATACCATTAAGTGACAGCTGAACTTTAACATTAATATGATATTATTGAAATAACCACATGATTTTTTTTACACTAAAAATGATGAATGATTTCTGGACAGCTCAATTGACATAAAGCAGGAAGACTCTTTAATGAGATTTGGCAAAATGGAGACATATGTGGAATACTCGTTACAGCTCGCATCGCAGGGGCCCTCCCCGGGAAGCTAGAGAGGTTTCTTCCCCTTTCTTTTTTCATTGTCTTTAGGCATTGAAGCATTCCTTTCTATCACCATGTCCCTTCTCCGTGGATTTTGAGTTTTTATGAGGTCATTTACATATTACTCTTTCTTAATCAGAGAAGTTGGTGGTTTGTGGTCCTGAGTGGCGACAGTGTGTCCGGGGAAAGGAGGGGCAGTGCAGATATTTGGTTGGCAGTATCCCAGGACCTTCAGGCCCACTAGTGATCAGGCTGATAGAGGAATCACACTGGCCTCGAAGGTGGAATAATTATACATTTAATTGATTCTTATGTAATATAGCTCTACACAGCAATCGTAGTTTTAGCAAATTCCTGCGTATGAGTACAGGATCAGAGAAGGCTTTAGTTATTTTTGAATAGTTATCTCTGTAGTGTCAACTATATAGATTTTCTTTTTTTTTTCAAATTCAATTAAGCTCTTCAGAGGCCATTCTCAAGATTCCTCATTCATTTTTCCATCTACAGTTCCAAACTGGCATCATCATGCTGGATGATAAACGCTCTTCTATTTAGTGGATTCTGAGTACAAAATAATTCTGTGCTCAATATACTTATACAGAATATCACCTACCCTCATTCATTTATGTTTTTGTATTCTTCCAAATATTTTACATCGACGTTTAGTTACATATATAAAACAAAAAGGTTTGTTTGCTGGGACATATGAATTTAGATAATTCAGATAATCTTGACATTTTATAAATCATATTAACTACAGACATTAAATGAAAATGATTCCCTGAACAATGTCCCTCTGAGAAATGAAAACGAGACAACAGAGAGCAAAGCTGATATCAAGTGTGCTCCTGACTTCAGCAGACCTGCCCTCCCTCTATCCAAACAGAAAATAAAGTCAGTCTGCTCCTGCCATGGGGCCTTCCTCAGGCTATGAAAAAATACTTCATGTCTAACCCTAATTTTTCCATAGCTTGAGGTAACCCTCCTAGCTCAAGCCTTCTCTCTAATCTGAGTTACTCAGTATGTGTCCCCATCCAAACAAGAGTTAAAATCAGTGCTCTTGTTATTTCAAAAGGGTCTTGACATAGGGTACAAAGAGCAGATGTTCATAAGCCTATAAAAATGCCCTGTTGCAACTGGGTGAAAAAAAAAAAAAACAGTTAAAAAAAAAAAAAGAGAAAAGAGAGAGAGGAAGACTGGTCCCTACCTTGCTCTTACCTTCGCAACATCCCTGTCAGAATCCTGGAGCTTTTCCCCAAGTTTGCATCTGTTTCCCGAAGCTAGGAAGAGAAATGCATGGTTAAAACAAAACAAAACTAAATTTCATACAATTAGATTATTTCTAAGGCACATGGCAAGCAGTGATTTATTTCATGATAGAAAATCCAAACAATATAAAATGCTTACATGCACAAAGATAAATACATTTCCGACACTTCTGTAAACTGAAAATTTTAGATTCAGAAAATGATATGTAGGAGGTGATCCAAAGAGCTTTAAAATGGATACTTGAACTGAATAGAAAAGCAAATGTAGGCTGACAAAGTTCATCTTATGTCTGGTAATTGATCTCTAATGTAGAAGTATGTAAAGTCCTAAAAATAAAAACGGAAATGAAATGAAGCAAGGAAAGATGAGACATTAGTATTTCTGAGTCCTTGCTCTGCAAGGCTGATACTCTCCAAAATCTCTTTTGATGGCTTTCTTCTCAGTCATAGAACTAAAGAAAACATCTGCCTGTGGGCATTCGGGCCTAGTCAGCTTCTGTTTCAGCCATTGCCTGCCATTTCTTTGCCTCTTTGTAATCTCTGCACTCTTGCTCACCCAGCCATGTTTACACATGCATACTTGTACCTTTTGTATATCATTGCTATTGTCTGTGTATGTTCCAAAGACCTTTTATGTTATGTCTGCTCATTTACTAAACATGTGAAAGACTGCATTTATACTTACTCTTTCACGTGCTCGCTGGATCTTTTCTCTATCATGACTGAGGTTTTCCAACATTTCTTGGCCAATTTGTTCTATGGAAAAAAAAAAATCTGTGAGGAAAGACAGTTTGGGGTACATGCGAGAATAACCTTCAAAAGTACCACAGTGATGACCGATGTAAGATTAAGGTTAAAGTGTGTACATTTTACATTGGGCATATATTTTACATCAGGCATATATTATAATTTGACCTACAGAACATAACCAGCACAGCAGTAATGACTCAGCAGTGATGTAACGTGCCTGGGACCACTCCAGCAAATTACTAGCACAGGAGTGCACTGCTTTGTCATTGTGGAGTTTAGGCTTTGGTTTTACAGGTTAGGGGTGATACTAATGCTTCTGTACTTTTCTCCCTTCATTATGACAGTTTCACCCATGGTAGTCAACATCGATTTATAACCCTTTTTAAAATTTTTGTGTGTGTGCGTGTAAGTAGAGTTTGAGTCTCGGGCCTCTTCACTAAGCTATATCTCCAGCCCTCTCTTAATTTTTAAATTTGAGAAAGGGTCTTGCTAAGTTGCCCAGGTTGAACTCAGCTTCCCAGGTGCTGGGATTACAGGTATGTACTCTGATTCAGAATAACTGATTTTTACCATAGTCACCCTGCATAGATAACCCTTGTGTTCTCACCTAATGCAGCCTATTGGAAGAGGAACTATCTTTAGGTTTCCAGTCTCCCAGAAGCAAGGGCAGGTTTAACGTGCTCTTTAGCTGCTGGAGATTCTTGAGTCAAGTCATGGTGTGATGTATTTCTTAGCAAGTGGTTGAGAAAGGCTTAAACTGCAGACTAGGTTTTCATCCTAGAACTGCCAAACATTTATACTAGTACAGGCAGTGTAGCATATTCATGAAAAAGCCACACCGCTGGATTACACTGAAGTCTTTCTCCTGCCATCATCATCTCATTTGGATGGCAATGGACATTCTCTGCTTTGAGTGTAGACCCTTGTACAAGACACTGGGTCCATCCTAACCTCACAAACATCCAGATGCCTTGCATAACTCATTTTCAGACTGATTCTTCATTACCTAGAAAGTGCCTGACTCTGTAAAGGAACAATGCTGATCTGCCTTTCTTACAATCTTTACAGCCTATTTGACTAACTTAATGCCCATCTCTCTCTCTCTATCTTCCTTCCCTTCATGTACATCTTGTCACCTGTACCTATAAAACATCATATCTGCCTTATAAACTTACAAGGACATTCGATAAGCATCTATTATAATAATAGGAAGTAATTTAATGAAGTCATTAAGAAATCATCACATAATTACTTGGGTTTGTGTACTGACACAGGCAACTTTTAGAGCAGCTGTTGACCAACAGAGTACTCTGGCTGTGAACTCAACACTGCCTAAGCCTACATCTCAGTTCTGATACGTCATGTTAACTTAGCTAGCTTTGTTGTGCTTCAGTTTCTGAATCTCTAAAAGGTAATATTAATAACAGTATTAGTATATCATAGGGATGTTATAAGGGTTCATTAAGATAAGTGACTGGGTCACAACAATTAGAGTAAGAATTTATTGAGGTGGCTGATATGAAAAAAATCAATGGACTATTAGACTTTGACATCTGCTCCTATCCTAGTGGTGTCTTGAACTGCAGACACAACATTCATTCCGTCTTTCTCAAAAAGCTCATAGAAGAATTAAATGAGCTAACCTAAGTAACAATGTGGAAGCTTAGGGTACCATACCAACACATGACACTGCAAGATTTGAAGCATTCACCAAATAATCACCAAGTCCCTGCTCTATACCAGTGACACAGAGTTTGCACTCCCGCACTCCCATGCTAGTAGTGAAGACTTGGCAGAGACAAGTATCTTAGTGGAGTCTGTATTTTATGGCATATCAGAAAAGAGACTGCATATTACTTTCATAATGGAAAATACAACTAATAAAAATGATTACATACAATATGATAAATATACTTTTGACACCATACAAACTTTGGCAATTCTTCCCTGGCACAGTACATTCCTGGTAAAGTAACTTCCTAGATTTACTTTACTTCTTTATTATTAACTTCATACAATTTATCCATAAGGTAAAATAGTAGAAGATACGTAGCTCCCCATGGAGGCATCATACACGTAGACGATGAAGAAGAATGAAATATCTAGAGTTGAACTTTTTTTTTGCATAACAACTACAGTATTCAATTTTGTCATACTATTTTTAGGTACACTGCATTCCTTTAATAAACATATTATAGCAATTTTAATTCATTTAAGCTTAAAATTTCTAATATCTATGAGCATCATTAATCCTATCATTATTTCAGCAAAATCCTATTGATAACATTCTTTATCGAGATTGGTGGTATTACAATATGTGATTTCAAATCAATAGAAAATAGGCCATTACTACTGTGTCTGTGGTCAGTATAGTATTCCACGTGAGGATTCATGGGAACAATGAAGAAATGAAAGAATGAAATAAAGTGAAAAATGTAGTAGTGAAATGTTTGTGACCTATTCCTGCTCTCAAAGTCTATCAAGTATGGCACCGCAGAAGGCAACACTAGAAAGCAGATGTCCAATCCTGTCAGGTTTGGCAAGGGAAAAACACTATTCTGAATGTATCTATAGTTTGGTACTGAAGGAATCAATGGAACAAGAGAGAAAGAGATAGGGCTCTTTATGGAGTCATAAACCACTCCCACAATCTCTTCCCTCCTGGGGAAACAGCTCAGCATCCCAAGTGTTAACCCCATCTGGCAGGAGAAGAAATATTGGCAGGAGTGTAAACACACTGGTCTTAACACCCAAATACCAAGCATTTGTTGGGAGCAGCAGAATTAATTCTTCTTTTCTCTGCTACCTTCCATTTTAATATGAATAAACGACATTCTAGGACAGGCTAAGCATTCATGAAAAAAACCAATATAGAAAGCACACAAACTCAGGGGCCTAAAACAGTAGCAAATATGATATAATGAGTCTAGAATTTTCAGGTTTTTTGTACATGTGTGCAGTATATCATGTTTACTTATGGGGAGCTGGGCATGTACATAATACACCATTGTTCCTTTTTTCATCTCCTTTGCGTTCCCCCCATTCCCCTCTACCCATCTCTTGATACCCTCCTTTTTTTGGTTTTTGTATATGCTTGCAGTATATAACATTTACATTTTTTGTATGGAGTTGGTACATGTACATAACACATCTTAATTCTGTTTTTCAACCCCTAACCCTTCCCTCCCTCCATTTTTTGATCCCCTTCTCCTTTGCGAAAGATCTTTCTTCCTACTTCCTGTTGTCCATCTTTCATGCTGTTGGTGGGAATGTAAACTAGTACAGCCACTGTAGAAATAACTGTGGAGATTCCTCAAAAAACTGAAACTAGAAATTCCATTTGACCCACATACTCCCCTTCCAGGTATCTTTCCAAAAGAGATGAAGACATATTACAGTGATAGATGCATACCCATGTTTATAATAGCATTATTCATAATAGCTAAATCTTGGAAGTGACTAAATGTCATCAAGAGGTAAACGGATAAAGGAAATGAGGTATTTACACATAATGGAGTATCACTCTGCCATAAAGAAGGATATACTTGAGTCATTGGTAGGAAAATGGATGCATCTTGAGACCATGATGCTAAGTGAAATAAATCAGACACAGAAGCTTAAATATCACATGGCTTTTCTTATATGAGAAACCCAAAATATAAATAGATTTTCAATACTTTTGGCTTACGGCTTTTAATGGGAATAGCTGAATCTATTGAAATTTGAGAAATCATTAATTTTATAAATGCTGTATTTGTTGACCATAAGAATCTTCTTGAGATTAAGAAATAATGCAAAGATCAAAAGAAAACAAAAAATTATTTTTGTATGCTGGAATTCTACATGTCAGTATGAGATAATAGATGAATTTCTGGAAGGAGGAATTCCTCTCTGCTCTTCTGTCCTTTCCACAAAAGTTTTGGGAATTATCCTGGGATTACAGCTCTCAAACAATGAACTGTTGTTTTTACAATTACCCAGAACCATTGGTTCATTGGTCTATTGTGTTTAACTTTCTTTCTACAACTTTGGTAAGCATGAGGGTCTCAACAAATTCTTTTAAAAAGGAAGGCAGCCAGCTGGGTCATCTTTAAATTGCTAAGAGAAAAGAACTTTATTTCCTGGCACCTGAATACTTCACCAACAGTTTTAGGAGCAGGTGAATGGTATCTTTTGCATCCGGAGGCTCTTGTGAAGTTTAGCAACACACAGCAATACCATAAAAGAGTTATTTGAAGCATATGTTTTCATATGTGGATTGCAAAATGCCAGCCAGACAGATGACAGACATATTTCCTAACAATTTCAAGGGCTAAATTTTGGACATGGCTTGGAAACTTCTGGTCACTGAATGTAATAAAGGCGGAAAAACTTGTTGCTTTGGAAAGCACAGGGAGTAGCAGCTTTTCCAGGTCTCTGCTGGAAGAGTGGTTGGCTCAGTGATTCTCACTTTGCATATGTCCTTGGGCACTGATTCTGATATCAGGCCCCAAGCAGATAGATCATCCTGTCATTCAGGCATGAAGAGTCTTTGGGTTACTGACACTGGAATGGTAGTACAACGGAAAAGATAATCCTCCCACCAACTTCTATTATTTGAAATTTGAGACATGTGAAGAACCTCTGCTCCCAGTTAGAAACCAGCACATTATATTTCAGATTCTACTATTTTTTTCTTTTATGCTGGGGATTGAACTCAGGGCCTTGTACTTGCTAGGCAAGTGCTTTACCAATGAGCTAAATCCCCTACTCCTCTACTACTCTTTATGCAGCATCTAGAATTATAAAATTATAAGGCACAAAAGAGCAAAGGAAAAAAATAATCAAAAGAAAAACCACCCATGTCAGCAGATCAGCAGATCATAGTTAGTAGTTACCAGATAAAGATTTTAGAACAACTATTACAACTGTTAGAGAATTTATAGGAAAAGGTAAATATAATGGGTACAGAGATGGGATGTTCAGGAATGAATATGAAACTCTGAAATCAAGTGAAATTCTAGAATGAAAAATAGTACACCTGAAATTAATTCACTAGATGGACCAAATATGCTTCACTATAGGGGAAAAGATCATTCAAGATGAGGATAGGCTAAAAGAAAGTATTCAAACCAGAGAGGAAGAAGTTAAAAAAGAAATGAAAGAAGAAACATGGTATTGATAATCTGCTTGAGTGTGAGAAGTGGTCACGTATGCATGTAATTAAAGTCTCAGAAAAAGAGATTATTAGAGACAAAGAATGGGATAAAGTAAATATTTGAAGGACTAACAGGCAAAGTGGATTACAGAAAAATCAACCACGGTCCAAAGAAGTTTAGCAAGCTCAGAACAAGATAAATATAATTAAAATCACACCTAGTCACAGTCAAATTTCTGAAAGCTAAAAATAAATAAAAGCAGTTGGTGGTGACAGGGGAGACATCCAGGAGAACAAGGATAAGCGTGAAGGCTGAATTTTAATCAAAAACAATGCAAGAACAACATTCTAAAGTGCTGAAAGGAAATAAAAAAGGCATGGCAATATTCCATATTCACCAAAAATATCCTTAAAAAATAAAGGTGAAATAAAGATTTTTTTGACAATTAAAAATTAAGAAAATTATCAAGCAGAACTAAACTATAGAACATGTTAAAGGAAATTCTTTAGGCTGAAGGAAAATGATACTAGATGGAAAGCCGAGTCTACAGAAGGTAATAGTGAGCATCAGAAATGGTAAATCTTTGGATAAATATAAAAGTATTTTTCTCCTACACTGTTTAAAACAAATGTTTTAAATAAAAATAACATGTAGAGATCAGATACATGAAAAAATCATAGCAAAAAGATAAAGGGGAAGTAAACAAAAGTACATATTATTGGATTCCCATATCTAGATTGAAATCATTTTTTTAAAAATCTCTGTCTGTACTGAACATGTACACTTCTCTTGTCATTATTCCCTACGCAATATAACAACAATTTATATAGCATTTATACTGCATTAGGTATTGTCAGTAACATAGAAAAGGTGTAATATATACTGGAGGATGTGCTATGGGTTATTCGTAAATACTATGGCATTTTATATAAGGCACATGAGCACCCACAAATGTTGGTACCTGTGGGGGGGCTTGGGAACAATCCCACATGGGTGCTGGATACCAAGGGACAAGTGTACTGTTGATGGGTTTTTACATTGTATGAGAAGTATCATAGCATTTACTCAAAGCAGGCTGTGAAACATTAGAGACAGAAATGAATCTGTGAGCTTCTTGGTCCCTTATAGAACTCATTAGCCACATGGGACTATTTAAATTTAAATAAATTAAAAATTCAGTCCCTCAGTACTAGCTACATTTCAAGTGCCCAGTGGCTACATATGGATGGTGGCTACTGTAATGGCTGATGCAGAAATGTAACTCTGTCTAGAATAAGTTCTAAATTTTCCTTAAGACCCACTCAGAAGAAATTAAGTATTTACTTGATGTTAAAGTCAGGGAAAACATTTTCCTTCTCTCAGCCTCTTTCCTTCAGTGTAGAATAAAAGTCTCAGGCTGGATAATCTGTGGAGCCCATTCTGGGTCTAAACTATTAGGACTCAACAGCCCTAGCACCTCTTTTTCTCCACCGAGTATATAAGCAAACTAGAGCGTGAGGACTGAATTGCGGCCATAGTTACATTCCTATTTCCCACCCGCATGACGATGTTTATTAAAAAAAAAAAAAAAAAAAACAAAAAAACAAAAAACAGAAAACAAACCCCAAATCAGAACTTAAATACTTTTAAGCAGGTCACACAGTCTCCACTTGGTCCCAGTTCCCAACATTGGGCCACTTCATAGAGTAGCTGCTTGGCCTTGGAGAACATCTGCATTTATTATATACTGTAAAGTATTTATAAGACTTTGATGATTTTATTTATTTTTGTTTTTTTAAGACAGGGTCTTCTTGCTAAGTAGTCCAGGTTGACCTCATGGCGATCCTGGTGCTGTAGCCTTCTTTGTGCTGGGACTATAGGCATGTGCCATCATGCCCAGTTTGATAATGACATTATTAAAGAACATTATAGGGCTGGGGATTTAGCTCAGTGGTTTGAGTGCTTGCCTAGCAAGCACAAGGCCCTGAGTTCAATCCTCAGCACAAAAAAAGAAAAAAAAAAAGAACATTATAGATTCACACAAATTTAAGGTAAAAGAGTACACAGGGCCTAGATTTGTGTGTGTATGTGTGCGTGTGTGTATGTTTTAAAACTACTATGATTTAACATTACTTCCTCAGCAGCTGAGTATCTATTCTATTTTACTTCAAGATGATCACATCTATCATTAAGCAATTAAAAAAATCATCAATGCTACTTTCATCAAAGTCACAGTAGCAGAACCTCCCCTTAGTTACCTGGTTTGCACAGATAATTAACAAACACTATTCCCAGAGCCCTTAGACAGTCAGTGAAGCTGTGCGACCAATAACGATGCTCCGGAATGAGCAGGTACTATGTAAATTGAGGTTGTTATACAAAGAGCACCATGTTAATTACAGCTCCATTCAAAAATAAGAATGAATGCATTCTGCTTTATGAAACAAGACCAGAACAGCAGGAAGGACATCTTCTTTTCACAATTCAGTGAAGAATGTACAAGCCAGGAGATGAAGCCGCAAAAACCTGAATGGGTAGAACTGTTAAAACACATTCCACCTCACTCCAGAAAGAACCGCGTATATGGAAAAATCAACCAATAACAAATGCTGGCGGGGCTGTGAGGAAAAAGGAACTCTCCTCCACTGTTGGTGGGAATGCAGACTGGTCCAGCCACTGTGGAAATCAATATGGAGATTCCTCAAAAAACTACAACTAGAGGTTCCATTTGACCCAGCTATTCCCCTACTGGGGATCTTCCCAGAAGAATTAAAATCGTCATACCACAAGGACGTATGCACCACCATGTTCATAGCAACACAATTTGTAATAGCTAAGTCTTGGAAACAACCTAAATGCC